>PVJO010001787.1:12557-160538 GCA_004026905.1 Hystrix cristata | reverse complement strand
AAAAAAAAAAAAAAAAAAGAGGGAAGGTTTATTTAGTTCACAGTTTGTAGAGGTTTCAGTCTACAGTCAGCTGGGTCCAAGGTAGGGTGGCGTAGCAGACAGGCAGAAGGCAGCAAAGTAAGCAAGCGAAGCAAAAAAGGGGCAAGTTTTAGGTTTCAAGTCTGCCTTCCTAATGGGAAAAGACACAGCCTCCTGCCAGTTTCATTACTATCTCACAGCAGCAGGGAAAGAAGGAGCCAAGAGAGGAAGAGAAATGAGGTACCATGGGCAGGTACTGGGAAGCCTACTGAGTGATCGGGGGATGGAGTAATCTTCCCTTTCTTTTCTTTTTTTGTGGTACTGGAGATGAAACCTAGAGCCTTGCACATGCTAGGCAAGCACTTTACCAATGAGCCACATTCTCAGCTGAAGTATTTTTCTTAAGGAAGTTTTCTACGTTGTATAAGTTTCGGGCTGCACAAAAGCTGAATCCACACCTAGAGGTCCCCTGATTTGGCCCTAGATCTACTCCTGCCTCCCTAAGCATCTGCTATGTTAGACTTCGCTTGCTTTTCAGCAAAATCTCATTGGCGATGATGTCTTCTTTAAACTGAGAGTTTTGAGTTCCTAGCTTCCATGTCCAAGATTTTAAGTGGGATTTTCTTAGTCTCCTGAGGTTTCTCAAAGTGTATTCCACCAACCAGGTCAGGGTGAAGGGGGTTTGATAAAAGTCAACTTCCCAGGCCTCACCCCTCCATTCATTCTGGTGGGAGGTGGCTGCATTTTTAACAGTTGATTTTTATGTCACTGAAATGCGAGGATCCCTCAAGTGATTCTGTTTACTTGCCTGGTCCTCCACGATAGTTGGCACTATTTAATGGTAGCAGGGATGTGCCCACCTGAAATGCAAAGCCAAAGCCACCCTCTGGCCCACGGCTGGAGCGAGGGGTGATAATGTCAGAGGAATTCTCACCCTGCCGGCCAGGCCACCCACGCCTGTTACATATTATTCCATTAAGCCCTTGGGAACAGTTTCAGATTTATTGCTGGGCTTAAGTTTTTATTTTTAAGACGACAGTCTACATAGCAATTTAATGTCTTTGTTTGAACAGCCCAGCAATGGAGCATCTTGGCAGCTGGGGAAATTTTCCCTGTAGAACTTCACTGGCTGGAGATTTAGCGAGAATGAGGTTGAGCCTAGCCTGCAGGTACAGAGGCCAGGGTGAGGGTGTCATTCTGTACAGGTGAGGTCAGCCCGGGAGTGGACTGAGTCTGTGAATCTAGCTCTGATCTCCAACCAACAGACCAGTTGGTGTGAGGCACTGCTGGTGCTTTATTGGCCACCGGTGATCTGAATTCACTCTTTTGTCTCCTTTCCTCACTGGTAAAAAGCTTGGACACCTGGGTAGGTTCCTGGCTTGGCTGTTCCCTGGAGCTTCCTGGGTGAACGAGCTACTTCCCCGAGTTGAGTCATCCCCTCGGCCCCCTGACAATGGCTGGGAACATGCTGTTTAAACTGTACTAAATATACTGTCATGAGTTTCTTCTGCTTCCCCCAGATAGCTGTCCGCCACAGCAGTCCCGGGGTGGCGGTGGGGGCCAGGCGGGGCCCGGGCAGGCCACAGCAGCAGCCCCTTGATAAGAGCTGTCAGGAGGTATTTGCTGGAGTGAAACTGTCCCTCGTAGGCATTGAGGAACAGATTTTCTTTCCAAGGCAATTCCCATCTCAAGGGCTGCCAAGTGCCCAGAGACCCCTGGTGTGGTCCACCTTCTCTCCCAGTCCTCTCCCCCCTGCTCCCTGCTCCGCCCCAGGAGCTGGACGCCGATACCTCTGTGCCTTTCCCCCCAGGTTTTCCCTGCTCTAGGCCTTGCTGCCTCTCTGTTCTCTGCACCTTGCTCTCCCAGGAGGACAGAGCCAGCCACGAGTTCCTGATGAGCTCTTGGGGCCTGTGAGGGGCAAGGACTTGCCCAGAGCCATGCATGCTGGAAGGAGCAGAGAACTAGAGACCCCAAGTCCAAGGCCACCTGCATACGGCATCCATTCAGTCACTTTGTTCAAATATATTTAAAGACTGAATATGGAGGTGGCAGCTTTCTCTCTTCCTCCTTCCCATCTTGGAACTCCAGGTCTCTCTCGTCTTCCCTGTTCACGGTAAGTTCCATGACTAAAAGGGCCCTGCCTTCATTTCTTAGATCTGTGACTCCATTTCTTTCCCTGGCTCTACCTGTTGCCCGCCCCCTGGGATGGGGTCCCAGCCCCTCTGCTGTCTTGCTTGCTTCTTTGAAGCAAGTTATTCATTTTTCTGTGTCTCAGTTTCCTCATATATAAAGTGGAGCCAATGATGGGACCAACCTCCAAGTAGTGTTTTTGTGAAGTTTAGAGGGTTACATTAAGTGCTCAGTAAATATTTTTATTAGCTGTCATCTTCCTTTCTGTGCCCTCTGACCCCTCACTCAATGACCAGCTTAGCTCATTCCTCAGACAGTATTGATCACTCTAAATTATATACATGAGTGGCAGACTCTGGGCTGACCCTGAGGAAGACATATTCCCTGATCCTAAGAAATGTCTGGTCTGCCTACTAATACAGGAAAAAAGTCACTCACTTTTGCAAATTTAATTATTATTTTTCTATCCTGGGGAATGAAACTAGGGCTTCACACATGCAAGGCAAGTGCTCTACCACTGAACTATACCCCCAGCCCCACAGTCACTTATGTTGACTTGAGGTGGGGGAGGGAGAAGGAAGCAGAGTGGGAGGGTGAGGGCCATTTATGCTCAAATGTCAGGCCCCAGAGGAAGTGTGGGGGCTTCTGGGAAGCCAAGAAAATCAATGGCAGGGTCTTCATTTTCAGCCCAAGGATTGGGCCTCTGGGTCATTTTCTTTTTTTCTGGGCTTCTGTCTAGAGAGTGGGGATTCTTGGGAGGCTGCAAATAACAGTTTGATGTTCTTATTTCCTTCCCTCTAGTAGGTACTGGAAATGAGTGGCCATCTGTTGTTTAGTCCACTCAAAAGAGGATGTTGAGGCTTGTTTTTTTCTTTGGACCAAGGGTGCTTGGGAGCCCCACAGTCCTCGCCTTTCTCACACAAAACAGCTCCGAGAAAGCAGCAGAGTTCTGGTCTGTGCGGACCTTCCCGGGTGGACCCCGGAGCATGGAATGTAAGGAGCACCCCTGCCCCTTCAGGAGATGTCCTCGGCTGCCCATGGCCTGGACACTGACCCAGGGAGGGCAGAGGTGGGCAGTGTGCTGTGCATGCACAGAGGCGCACAGGTGACCGTCGAAGGGTGCTCTGTGTACACTTGCCTTTCCGCGTGGCCTGGAGCTTCCTGTGAGAATGCCATGATGCCCTTTCTGAACTTTGCCAGCCTTCTGGGACCCGTTTTCCTGCTCTTGTCTTATGGGCTGGCTATTATATAATTATTTTCAAAACTTTTTTTGCTTTTATTACCGTTTTCTGCTAATTCCAGTTCACTTAAATCTCTGCAGGGCCTGCATTGCATGCATACAAGGTAATGCTCAGAAGCTAGAGTGATAAACACTTAAGTGATATTTAGATACAGTGTTTCCATGACCCAGTTTCTGTAGAGTCTTCAGCAGATCACTAGTTAAACGGGACTCTCTGATTCTAAACTGGGATGACTTTTCTTTTCTTTCCTTTTTAAAAAATGTACTATGCTTGATGTGGTATAGGCGATGTGAGGTTTTAAGTAAGTTTTGTGTGGTATGTACTTTCCTTGAAACTTCATTGTAAAGCAGAGAGTGGGTGGGGTGTGCGCTGCACTAAAGCAGTTTGTAATTTAGGGTTAACATCTCTGCCTTTTCCCAGACTTGAATGTTTACATTGTTTTCTATATTATGCTGTGCATTTTTGGATATGTAGATCCCTTCAGGATGTAAGTTGCCTCTGCTGTTGAGAAAGCTGACTATTGAGATCTTTCTACAATATTAACTGTTTTGGAGAAATTGTCTGTGCAGGATCATTTCATGGATCTTCCTGCAGATCAATAGCAGAAAGCCAGGCTACGAGCATTCAGGTCTAAGTGTGCAGATGCCTTCTGAGGATGGATTTCTAGGGAATTAATGTCTGGAGAAAGTCTTAGATATGACATCATAGCATCTATAAATAATGTGCTACAAAACCGGCTGCCGGCAACCAGTCCCAGCCATCTGCATGGCAAGACTGCACCCATCTTTGAATACAATTGGCTTTTCCTAAAGCCAGAAACCACATAGAACAGCATAAATGTAAATAGAAAACATATGTACATTGCGTTTGTGTGCTAGATCATTCACTCAGTTTGTACAGACTTGGACCCAGTTTTCTCAGCCTTTCTGCCACAGCGTGATTGTTATCAGTCTTTTGGAGGCTGTTGCAGTCTGGCCTCTCAGTGTGCAGATCAGCAGAAGTCGATCTCGAAGGTGGCAGTGGAACCTTGGGGGAAGGAGCAGGTACCCTGGAGCCAGAATGCCTAGCTTTGGACCATGGTTCCCCATTTCCTAGCTGGGCGAACCATTACAAGTTTCTTTGCCACTGTTTTCTCATCTGTAAAGTGGGGATACTATTAACCATAAGAGGATGATTTTGTGAGAACTGAATGATTTAACACAAATGAAGAGTTTGGAGTAGAACTGGCACATTGTAAATAATTTGCAAGCATTAAATGTTATTATTAGCTAATGACAGATTAAGATAAATTTACTGAAAAATGAGTATTGAGCATGTAAAAATTTGAAGCTCTCTCCGGATATGGTGGTATATACCTGTAATCCTAGCTCTCAGGATGGAGGCTGAGGCAGGAGAATCACCTGGAATTTGAGGCCGGCCTGGGCTACACAGCGAGAACTATATAGTGAAATTACATAGTGAAACCCTGTCTCAAAAAACAAACAAACAAACAAACACACAAAAATTTGAAGATCTTGGGGCTGGGGATTTAGCTCAGTGATTAGAGTGCTTGCCTTGCAAGCACAAGGGCCTGAGTTCGATCCCCGGCACCACCAAAAAAAAAAAAAAAATTTGAAGATCTAAAATGTTTTAAAGAGCCCAGGAGCTAAACAAGCCAACAAACAACAACAACAAAAACATTTATTCATTCCAAAAATGCTTTTCAGTTGAACCAAAATACAATAAAAAACAAATGGAGTAGAACAACATTGAAACAAACAGATTTTACCACATTCCTCACTAGAGTGAGGGATCTTAAAGCTGCTAGAAAAACTTTCCAAATCTGCTTCCTCATGTAATTTATCTAAAATGGAAACTTCTATCAATGAAGAAGGATAAAAGACTATTGGAACTTAGAGGATCTAAGAACTAGGAACTGGGCAGCTGTGAAGTCTTGATTTTTTTACTCACCAAATTCAGAGGTAAACCTGCTTGTTATCGAGAAGGGTAATTGGTTTTCCTGTACATTCTTGAGCTAACTGCAGCATTTAAAGTGAGCTGAAATGGTCTAGGAATCCCTTATGTGGCACGTATTGGAAAATAGAAGTCTCCTGAGCAGGGGACCCGGAGTCACAGGAATGCCTGGATTCCGGGTGACCTCTACATCACCGCCAGGTGGAATGGACTGGAGATTGAGAATAATGACTTGAAAAAGGAGATGCTGCTTTGGTTGGGATATGGTTTGAACTGGTTTAAGTGTATTCCTCAAATTCCATGTGCCAAAATTGAATCCCCATTGTGAGGTACTAAGGGGATGGAAACTGAACACCTGACTATGGTGTTCAGGAGGTGATTAGGATTAGGATTAGATGAAGTCATCAAGGTAGACCCCCATGATCGGATCCTGGTGTCTTTGTGACAAGAGGAAGAGAGACCAGAACTTCCCTGTCTCTTGCTGTGGGATGCCCTGTGCAGCCTCAGGACTCTGCCAGCAAAAATTCATCAACCAGGTGCAGCCTTTTCACCTTGCACCTTGCACTTCCAGAACCATGAACCAAAACCTCTTTATAAAGTTGCATGCCTCAGGTATTTCATTATAGTAATGAAGACCAGACTAAATACAGATGCATTTGCGACGGGAGGATTGCCGTGAGTTCGAGGTCAGCCTGAACCACGTAGTGAAACCCTGTCAAATAAATAAATACAAATGCATTAAGTGACTTGTGACTGTAGATGCTGCTCCACCAAGATCTGCCTGTCTATACTGACAGCAGTGAAGAAGGATTTTAAAACAATAGGCAGGGAGAGGGTATAGCCAATAGCCTTAACCAAACTTGAAAGTCAATATGCAAGTCTAGGAAAAATTCAAACCAATGTTTCTGAGGAAAGTGAAAACCCATGATAGATAATAAGTAGGTAGGAGAATCCCAGGGCCACCTGTGGGGCAGAAGGTGGGCAAAAATCAAGGACTTTCTCTTTATCTGGGTGCCAAAGCCAGAACAGTGATAAGGGTACTTATGGAGAGTTGCTTCATGTTGCTGTGCTTTCTAAGCCACGCCTAAAAATTCCATGCTCTTCTGTAATTGCTGTAAATGTATTTCCTTAGATTTGATGCTGGGGAGACGGGAGCCCAAGAGAGAGCTGTGAATGACTCATGCATTTTCTGGAGCCTCGGGGTCCTGTAGACGTGGTCCAGGTGGAGACACTTGCCTTACTGATGCTTGTTCCATCCAGCGATTCTTAGCTGGGTCATTTTCCTCTCTAGACTTTTGTTTTCTAATCTATAAAATGAGGAAGTGAGACCCATTTATGAATTTTAAGCTATAAAATTTCTTGTTGAAGTGAAAACTGACAGAGGCACCTAATATGCAGAAATGATTAGAGTAAGAAATAAAGGGGAGGGGTGGTTAGCAACTGTCGGCCAGTGGGGCCAGCTACCTTCACTGTCATCATGCTCTCTTGGCTAAGTGGGAATCCACCGTGTGCATATACTTGTAAGAGGGCATGGCAGCAAAAACCCTGATGTGATTTGGTTTATTATTGAAAAGAATGCCAAGAGTTTTGGAATACTTTCAGACCGAGGTTGAAAACTTATGGCCCAAAGCATCCTACAGCCATGAGAGAACTTGCAGCTGCCTGAGTTTGTCCCTGGAACAGCACACTGCATGTCTCTGTGTTTGTTTGCTGGGGAAGTGGAGTCAACTGTCAAACTATGTTTTCCCGGCGAAGAGCAGAAGAATAAGTTAGTGGGATGCTTGGCAGAATAAACCCTGCCACAGAAATTTCTCGAAATGATGATCTTTTAATTTGATATTTGGGAAGAAACTCTGTGTCCAGGAGCTTGCCATTCAGCATTGACAGAGCGAGCCGGAGCTAATTTAATATCCCCAAACTGGAGAGTCACTTTACAAAATCATCAAGTCCATTTGGTGGTGTGGTTAAGTTTGCTTCTCCATTAGAGGAATGGATTTGTCTCATGTACCCCAACAGCAAGGGGTATTCAACCACAGTCTCCTCTGGGTTTGTAGTTCTGTTTTATTTCATTTAGCCTAAATTGCTAGCAGGTAGAGTGTTTATGGATTAAGTGTTTAATGGGTATGTTTTGTAACCCAGTAAGACACCTGAGATCATAGAAACTGCGATTATTAAGTCCAATATATTCTGATATGAATTTTTTCCAAAAACATTTTTAGCTAGATGGCCCCCTAGCTAATTTGCAGCAAGTTACATTTATGAGACATTTTTTATTAATCCTTTTGAAGTTATTTAGTTTGTTGATTTCTTTTTTTTTTATATTTTGTTTTTATAGTTTGTTGATTTCTTAATTTTTTTTTTTTTTTTTTTTTTTTTTTTTTTTTTTTTTTTTTTTTTTTTTTTTTTTTTTTTTTTTTTTTTTGGTGCTGGGGATCGAACTCAGGGCCTTGCCCTTGCTAGGCAAGCACACTAACCACTGAGCTAAATCCCCAGCCCTGTTGATTTCTTAATTAAAAGTTAATTTTCTCCTAGGTTCAAACTTTTCTTTATAGAAACCTGTCTCTAGCTTTGAAAAAAACATGTCAATGGAGAAAAAAGCATGAGCTGTAAAAACAATTCACTTGATAGTCATTATTTCAGGGAAGTTGAGACAGGAACTAGCATTTGTTGAGAGTCTGCAGTGACCCAAGTATGCTGCCAGGTCTCTGCTGTGCAGCCTGCCCAACTCCCACCCAACCAACCGATGCATAGTAATTGAATAATTATACATATTTATGGGGTGCCATGGGGCCTACCTGCCTTTTTCTCTCTCTCTCTCTCTTTCTCTCCCTTTCTCTCCCTCCCTCCCTCCTTTCTTTTTTTTTCCCTCCCCAGCACTCAGGATTGGACCTAGCTCCTTTTTACACTGAACTATACTCCCCAATGCACCTTTTTTTTGAGACAGAGTGACAGAGTCTTGCTAAATTGCTCAGGTCGGCCTTGAATTTGCAATTCTCCTGCCTCATCTTCCTGAGGACCTGGGATCATAGGTGTATACTGCCTCACCTGGCCCTTCTGGCATTTTAGCACATGTATACAACATGTAATGATCAGATCGGATCATGGTAGTTGGTATAACTACCACCTCAAACATTCATTGTATGTGTGTGTGTGTGTGTGTGTGTGTGTGTTGCGCGAACATTGCAAATCTTCAGTCACATCTCAGTGGTTTTTCCATGATTCTAAGACTGGGTCAGATCTGTACAATAAGGCATGTTTGCATTGTCACTTCCTCCTTCAGCCAAGTGGCCACAGTGCATTAGTCAGAGCACCCTAGTCTCCTTTCCTTTAGTTTAGAGAGTGTTAAGTGTCTCGTGTCAGTGAGTGGAAGATGTATGCACGAAATCATCACCCATTCACCCAATGCACCAAAACATAAGGGGATTGAAAACTCAGGCCACAAGGTAAATGATATTAAATATAGTATTTAAAGGATCAAAGTTAACATAGAAACATCCATGATGAATCTAATGGCAAAAGTTTACAGTTCAGAGAAATAATAGTGGGACAGCAAGCCATATGGGAAGCAAAGGCAAAAAAGAAAATCAGGAATAACGATCCTGTCTTTGTTTAAAATTTGGTATTTTAGTGCTTGCTTCAGCGGTACATATACTACAATTTGGTATTTTATCTGGGCGTGGTGGCGCATGCCTGTAATCCCTGAACTCCAGAGGCTGAGGCAGGAGGATCGCCATGAGTTCAAGGCCAGCCTGAACTACGTAGTGAGACCCTGTCTCAAAAAACCAAAAAAAAAGAAAATTTTTTTAAAATTTTGTTCACCTTTTAAAATTCATTTTGATTTTTAAAATATATTGCGTGAAGGTATTTATCGTGATGCCTGAATAGTTAGGCAATCCCTTTGATCTTGCACCCTCACCCTAGTCCTGCTCCATCCTGCACGATATTTTTCTTTATGTGCCAGGCATGAGCTAGAAGCTGTAGACTGTACTGGATGATGACCTGTGGGAGTTTTCAGGTTAAGTGGGAGTCAGTCCCACAGATAGTGGCAAGAGTAATTATAAGACGATGCAAAAGGCTGGGGTGAAGGAGTTGCTTCTGAGTTCCTTGGGAGGAGGGGTGGAGTGAGACCTGTGGGCTCCTGCCAGTCGGACAGCCACACAGCAGGAGAAGGATGTGTCGGGAAATGTAAGTCCCTCGCTCCTCTGAGCCTCAGTCTTCCCATCTGTGCAGTGGGGGAGATGGTACCTCCCTGTGATGGTGAGTGCCCTGGGTACCAGAGCCTGGCGTGTGGTACAGCACATGTTAGACCAGAGGGTGATGGCCACATCATATACAGATTAACGATGTACTTTTATACACCTCCTGTTCAGGTGACACATCTGGACTTGTTTTGCAGACATCCACGACAGTGATGGCAGTTCCAGCAGCAGCCCCCAGAGCCTCAGGAGCACAGCTAAGTGGGCAGCCTCCCTGGAGAGCCTGCTGGAGGACCCGGAAGGCGTGAAGAGATTTAGGGTTTGTTTTTTACATTGTTTATCAGGATGGATGCAATACAGGCCGAAGTTTAGAAGGGTTTAGGGGAAAACAGTCCTGTCTTGCTTGAGAGTAAGAACACATCTGTTGTGTCCACGTTGGCAGCACTCTTACAGAGAGCACTGAACTCACACCAAGGGGCGGGCGGTCTGTCCCTGGTTTTCATGTAGCTGGGCAGCAGGCCGTGTGGGACTGTGGGGAAAGAGTACCAAGGCCAGTGGTGGAGTCCATATAAAGAATTTCCAGTTCAGCCTTGTGTGGTGGTGCACATCTGTAATCCTAGCACTGTGGGAGGCTGAGACAGAAGGATTGCAAATTCCAGCCCAGCCAGGGTAATTTAGTGACTTGGCAAAGACTCTGGCTCAAAAAACAAAACAAAAACAAAACAAAACAAAACAAAAGAACAGAACAAAATGAAAAGCAGCCAATTGGAGGGCTGGGGGTGTAGCTCAGCATGAAGGCCCTGAGTTCAATCCTCAGAACAGACATGCACACACACAAAGAATTTCCGGCTCTGGGCGTCTGTGACGTGCAGGTTTGTTCTCTCCTGTGTCATATTCTCCAGGTGCGTCATTGCTAGGGAGAAAGGCTGGAAGTAGCTGGTAGAGTGAAATTGGGAAAGGGAACCTCTGGTGATGGATGAGGACATGTCAGTGCCACCTAGAAATAGTATTTTTGGCCTGCAGAACCACCAGGTGCCAGGTGGAGCACCATGTGCGAATTCCCACAATGAGCCCCAGCAGTCGCCGTCTTTACGTGCTGGGCCAGGTGCTGCTGGTCCCTGTGCAGCTGCCAGGGAGGGAGGCCGTGCCAGGCTCCTGGTTCTGGGTGCCAGGCCACTGTGAGGACGGTCTAGACATCAGGGAGGTCTCAACACAGCACAGCCTAACACCCCATCAGCTGCCAGAAGAAAACACACCTTTTGTCTTCATCATGGCCTTTTAGACATGCTTAATATGTTTTCTTTTCTTTTGCTAAAAAAATGGCCCTGGTTTTGGAGGAATGTACTTTGTTTAAACAGTGTCTAGAAGGAACTAATACATCTCCTACTTTAATTTACTTTTTGGTAATTTATTGTCAGCTTAGAAGTGGGAGTAGATTCCTGCTTCATTTTGATTCTTCCTTATGAAGTCAATGCCATTAAGGTCAAAAGCATCTGAAATTCTAGCTTTCCCATTAAACGTGCTTTTTGTTCTTCAGGGTGGAGCCGTCAAAGGGTAATTGAACCAGGCTTATTTGCTGAATTTTGCCAAATCAGTTCTTAAAGAAAAACGCGTCATTTAAAAAAAAAAAGTAGAGTACTACATGTTTTTTTTCTTTCTATCTATAGGAATTTTTAAAAAAGGAATTCAGTGAAGAAAATGTGTTGTTTTGGCTAGAGTGTGAAGACTTTAAGAAAATGCAAGATAAGAAGCAGGTATTTCTCCTACTTTGCAGTTGCTTTCTTGGTCAGTTTTTTCTTCTCTGTATCCAGTTATAACTGCCTGCCCCATAGATTTTGAAAGTGCCTAAAGAAACCTGATTTATTTTAGATTTTAAGGATGATTTCTTTGTTGGGGGGTGTACAGGGGATTGAACTCAGGGCCTTGCACTTGCTAGGCGAGCACTCTACCACTTGAGCTAAATCACCAACTCCTGAAGCCACTTTTAAATGGAGCTGTTCAAATGAATCAATATTTAAAGTAAAATAACAATGAAAGTCATTAAGACTATGTCATTGTGTACACATTTTTTCTTCATGAATAAATCATGAGGATGTTTGACATGTTGGCAGTTTTGGACGTAGTAAAATGATAAGCAGATGTGCAGTGATAAAAACACAGTGTTCATCAGATGGATTGTCAGTTATTCAGTATATCTTTTGGAAGCTCCCCATAGTTGGCAGGCAGTAAACACAGAAAGTTTCTGACTGTTCTCCTGGTAGATGTGTGTTCCTTATTGGAGGTAACCTGTAACTCCCCCATGTCAGCTGCATTTTCTGCCATGAAAGGTTGGCTGTAAAGGCGATGGGAGGGAGGATGGTGGAAACCTCTGGATCAGGTGGGTTTATGAGACCTGTGCCCATGTACAGTATTTCTAAAAGGGGGCCAGTAAGTAATGTGAGAGTGTGAGACTGCAGGGAGTGGTGGGGACTAGGGCCAGCAGAAGACAGTCTGTCCTGCCTCCAGGGCCTGTGCTGTTTCTTTCTTTCTTTTTTTTTTTTTTTGTTTGTTTGTTTTTTGTTTTTTTTTTTGTGGTGCCGGGGATCGAACTCAGGCACTTGTGCTTGCAAGGCAAGCACTCTAATCACTGAGCTAAATCCCCAGCCCCTGTGCTGTTTCTTTAGGGTCTGTGGGAGGCTGGGCTTCCCTTGTTCTGTCCCCACCAGCTCCCGGATGGGAGTGCTCTGGGTCTTGGCTTGTCCACTCTTGTCCCTGGTTCGCTGCAGGGCCTTTCTTCCCAAGTATCTTTTCCCACTTTCAGCACAATGATGCTTGTTATTTTAGCTGGACATTTGGGTTCTTATGTGAAACTATCCAAGTTTTAAATGTTGGAACTCATGTCTTAAAAATCAAAAACCTTGCCTGCCGAACATCTCCACGGGTAGATGTGCCTTATGGGCTGCCAGGTTTTGAGCCTCTGTCTCCAGAAGCCGGAATCCATGGGCCCAGCAGCTGTTCTTTACGGACCACAGCTTGGCAAATGCACATCACTGGTTTACTCAGAGGCTCTTCTGGGCTCAGCTCTTCTCCTAAGCTGCAGCAGTGTGGCCTTCCCTCTCTACCTTCCTCTCTGGAGGGGGCCAGGCTGATTCTGGATGGGTTGCCTTTGGCTTGTGTTCCCAGGCTGAGCTTTGAAACCCTTACTGGGTGTAACTCTTGGCTTTTGCTTCCTGCTGGCATCTTCTTCCTTCTAGATGATTTTGGCCGGAGCATCATGGGGATGAAGGGTCTGGGGGTGGGGTAGTGAGAAATCAAGCAGGGAGAGCCTGCTTGGGAAAAGTAGGATTTGGGGCCGAGTTCTGTCAGGGCAGCAGCGTTTGTGGTTTTCCTTTGTCCCCAGCACCCAGCACAGGGCTCAGCACAGCCATTAGTACACAATAGACTGCACCTGATGTGATCAGCCTCGCTCTGAGAGTCTAGCTCAGATTCAGGAGGCCAGGCAGCTGTCCGTCTGTTCATCTGCCTTGTTCTTTTTTTTGGGTACCTTTTAGATATACATAATGATAACATTCATCGTAGGGAATTTGTACCTGTATGTGATATATCCTGCTTCCTCCTTTTTTCCCATTCCCTCACCTCCCTTCGACACCTCTTCCCTGCCTTATTTACAAAAACCTTGTTTCCATTTTTTCTTCTTCTCTTTTTTTTTCCTTGTCCCTCCCTTCCTTCCCCCTCCTCCCTCCTTTGTTCCCCTTCCCTTTTGAATAGTTTCTTCCCTTTTCCCAATATATATTATACATTTCAGTCCTTATTTGCGCTTTTGGTTTCTCACACCAGAGAAACAGTGTGGTATTTAAACATGTGTGTCCAATTTATTTCACGTAAGAGTATGGTCTCAGGGTGCATCCATTTACCTAGAAATATCTCAAGCTTATCCTTCTTTATGGCAGAGTAGCACTCCATTGTATAAAAATACCACATCTTCTTTATCCATTCGTTGATTGATGCTGCTTTGTTCTTTGAGTGTTAGTGGTGGGAAGGGCCCACAGGCAGCAGCCCAGCCCTGCAGCATAGAGAGGGAAGCTGAGGTTCCCTGCACTACTGCGCAGCTGGACTTGAACCAGCACTCACCCCAGTATTCCTCTGCATAGCTACTATGGATGTAACAGTTCAGTGGAAATCACCAAGTTTTTAGGGAGCGCCTGCTCAGCAGCACGCATTGTGAAAGTCCTGGAGATACCACAGGGACAAGCCGTATGAGTTCTTTGGGGAAGGAGCTTTTACAAGTGTGAAGAGTGTGGAAATGGGAACTGCGGGGCCGTGGGTGTCCAGGCAGTGAGTGGTCAGCGAGGGCCCCTGGGGGAAGTGACAGAGACTGGAGTGGGGCTGGGGGTGGGCAGTAGTATTCCTGGGAGTGGGGACAGCATGTGGGAAGACCACCAGGGAGAAGGTATGGTAGAGGGAATTCTGTCTGAGGGAGGCCACAGTGCCGTGCCTGAGGCTGGGAGTGGGGGTGGTTGCATCTGGGAACCTGAATGCCACGGCAAGGAGGGAGCCTTGGAAAGCTTCTGTGGGACCGTAATGGTGCGTGAGGCAAGTGTGGCGTTGGTGGGGCCGCGCTGTTCACATCCTACCGAGTTTCCAGAATCCGGCGGCCCGCTCCACACCCCCACCCCTGTCACCTAGTGTGGGGTTTCTGGGGGATTCGTGTCTGTGAGCCTAGAACACGAAGGTGGTTGTTTCATCAGCTGCCGGGGAGGCGGCCAGTCCGGGGGAAGGCAGAGGCACGGGTGACGCTGGGGCAACAGATTCAGTCCAGGTCATCGTGCCACTGGCACATATGGGGACATGGCCTGAGAGGCCAAGCAGCAGCTCACCCAAGGCTACCCTGGTGCTCACCTGGATGCAGACCCAGGTCTCTGACTCCGGGCCAGGCAGTCTCTTGTGGGTCCTGCAGCATGCAAAGTACAACCAGGTAGTCAGTTTCAAGTGACTGATTTTCAGATGTGGAGGAGGCTGTAAGTGCTGGAGCAGTCGCCTACCTGAACTGCACAACCAGACTCCCCACATCTGGTCCCCCAGAGAGTCTGTGGGAGGCTTTATCTCCTCTGAGTCCATTGTGGGGTCAATGCAAATCTCTCTTTCACCTCTCTTGTTATTTTAAAGAGAACTTGTCAGGTTCGTTTTTTGTTCTTTGCTTGAATTACCCAGCACTCATTAACTTCTAGTATCTCATATAATTTACTTATTCGTCTTTTTTTTGTTAATGCATATTGGTTATATAGATTAATGGATTTTATTTTGGCAGATTTATATGTACATAATATATTTTATGCATTCCTCCGTCACCCATCACCTCTCCACACCCCGCTTCCAGTTTGACATGTTTTTTAGAGGGGAGGTTTCAAAGTGTGAGATATATTTTAATTGTTTTCCTGTCCCCTATTTCCCACCCCTGTGCCCCCCTCCTTTTCCCCTTTCTTTCGTCTAATACTAGTCTTCCCTCTACTTTCTAGTCATCTTGTAAGGTTCGACATATTCGGGAGAACGTGCAGTATTTCTTTGTGAGTCTGGCTTATTTTTCTCGACATGATGATCTCCAGATCCCTCCATTTTTCTACAAATGATAAAATTTTCTTCTTCTTCTTCTTCTTCTTCTTCTTTTTTTGTTTTTATTCTTCCTTACTATGTCAGTGCCATTCAGGTCAATGCATGTGACATTCTAGCCATGCTGGCCTTAAACCCTTGTACTCAGGTGGTCCTCCTGCCTCAGCCTCTTGAGGAGCTGGAACTAGGCGGCAGACCGTTGTGCCTGGCTTGGGGCTGTTGCAGTGATAGTCTCCTCATCCTAGATTGAGCCTTTAATTCAATTTCACTTTTTCTCTCCTATCTTTTCATCTCTTTGGCTTTCGCTTCCTACTTTTCTTTTGGAAAATTTTAACTTCATCTTCAAATCTTTCTGTTGAACTTTCTTTGCTTTTATTTTTTTGTTTTCTCCAGACGTGGACTCTATAGTCTCTTCTCAGTGGGCCACAAACCTGGTATGTTCATAAACTAAATATGCCTGTCCTCGCCCGGGCTGGGGAGGTTTGCTGGGGTCTGGATTTGGAACTTAATCCTTTGCATTCAGGGTAGCGGCTCACCCTTGTCATCCTGCCTGCCTCTGTTCTGCAGCCTCCCTCAGTCAGTTCCTTCCTGCCTGCCTTCTCTCTCGCCCCTCGTCCTTCCCTCTTTTCCTCCTCACCCTCTTTCTTTGTAATTTTGTTTTTGTAGTGCTGGGGATTGAACCCAGGGCCTTCACATTAAGCTATATCCCCACCCCTTTTTATGTTTTGAGACAGAGTCTCACCAAGTTGCCCAGATTGGCTTCAAACTTGTGATCCCCCTGCCTCAACTTACCTGTTGCTGCGTGTACAGGTGTGTGCCATACACTGGGCAGTCATTTCTTTCTTCTTTTTTTTAAATTTTATTTTAGTGGTACATTTTAGGTATACTTAATGATAATGTCATAGGGAATTTGTACTGGTACATGATATATCTTGCTTCTTTTTTTCCCATTTCCTTCCCTCCCTCTAACCCCTCATTTCTTAAGAAAAGAAAACTCTAGTCTACTGGGGAGAGGGAGCAAGGAGATGGTCCCCTGCTGTTCAGGGTTAGGGGTGAGGGCTGAGGGCGAACACCTTCCTTCTGGCCCTCTGTGCCTTGCACTCAAGCCACCCTGCACTCGGAGCTCATGCCCGTTTTGGACGAGTTCTCTTGCTGCCCTCTCCCCAGCCTTGCAGGTTTCTGGGTTTGTTCTTGCCTTCTGTTCATCTGCCCTCCTTCTATTGCCTTCTGTTTCCTGAGCTAGTTCTTGGAAATTTTCTCATGCCATTTATTTGCTATTTTCTTTGCCTTCTTCTCTTTCTGAAACTGGTGTGCAGTTAGTAGCTTAGTCCTTTTGTGCTCTAGATGATCTCTTTCATGGCCACCTCCGTGGAGTGACGGGCAGAGAGGAACTAGCTGGTCTGGTCGGAGATGTGTTTGAGACTTAAGCGAACAGTCTGCGGTGGCAGACAGGATGCAACTAAGCAGCTGAAGGGGGTCATGGTCTCCAGCTTCCTGCAGGAGAGGCTACAGGACTGTTGTGCAGGAAGGGATCTCTCTGTGCCTGTGTGAAAAGTTTGGGGAGTCTGTGGGACGTCTGTGCTCACACTGCTGGAGATTGGTTGGCACATGGGTCAGTTTTGCGGGATTGTGTGGGGCTGAAGTCTTGGCAGAGCGTGTTCTTAACAGCAGTCAGCCCGGGTCAGGACTCTGAGAATCCTGGTTCAGGGAGGGTACAGAGGAACAGAGCCTGTAAAGGAGGGGAGGGGCTGGAGCCTGAGCAGGCAGGGCCCTTCCACAGAGGGAGCGGGAGGAGGAAGCGCGTAGAAGAGGTAAATTTACTTCTCCTGAACATGCTCGGGGTGGGAGCGGGGATGGGGAGCTCTGCCTCCTCACTGCGTGCCAGGCCTGGCGGGGGGCCCCAGACTTGGGCTGCCTCGCCTGGGTACAGACGTGCCCATACGCAGTCCCTGAGCTGATGTGCCCCGGCGGGGACCTTTCCAGCACCTTTTGGGTGAGCCGGAGGCTGGACACATTCGGTCTCCTCCGGGGGATTCTGCTCGTGGTGGTGGGGTTGGGGGTCTGTCAGGGCCCTCGAAGAGAAGCTGGTGTGCTTCCAGATCACAGACCCGAATTAGACCCCACCACGGATGGCTGTTCCATTCCTGTCTTACCAGCAGCTAGAACAGAGTTAACACAGCTCTGGAAAAACCGACCAAAATAGCTCAAGAGACCAGTTCTTCTTTTTTGTTCAGTAGTCTCAGCCTGGACACCAGGCCTTCCCGTGACTGGCTTGTGGTCGGCAGCCTCAGGGTTTCCCTTTTCAGTCATGCTTCCTATCCCAGCCCAGATAAGCTCTGCTACTCAGCCCTTCCTCAGCGCTTGCTCAGTCAGCAACGGGGCAGCATGCACACGGCCAGCCCAGGGATGCCAGTTCTTCCACAGAGACTCAGGAGGGACAGCTGGTGGGAGAGGGGAGGGTGGAGACCCGGGGCCCGCCTGTCCCCTCCTCTGCACCTCAAGCTGCTCATCAAGTGTCTCTTTTTCAGAACTATTGAAGATAGCCTAGATTCACCTGGGCAACCATGTGTGCACATGCTTGTGTGTGTGTGTGTGTGTGTGTGTGTGTGTGTGTGTGTGTGTGTGTGTGTGAATCTTCAAGGAATGGGGAGGCCACGAGTGACTTCTGCCCACAGGACTCTGCATGGCATTTGCTAATCTGACAGGCTGAAATTCTATTGTTATGAAGTAGTTTTCAAACAGGAAGTGGTTTTCCAGAAATGTTCTTTCCTGACAGAATGGGGTTGTGTGGAAGGGAGTCTCGCGGCAACATGGAATGGTTGGGTCTTTGACAGGCCCACAGTTACAAAGTGCTGCTCCCTCCGGGCCTCGCTGATGGACCCCAGACCTGTCCTTGGAGCAGCCATATTTATCCTAAGAGGCTCCTGTGTCTCTGAGTTTGACATCAACAAATTGTGCACATTGATAGTCAAGAAAGAGCAGTGAGAAAGACACTTTTTCAGAACTTTTCAGCCCTCTCATCTCCCCCCACAAATCATAGCCTTATGGAGCCATTTTAGAGGATTTCTCATCTGGCTTGCTCTGTAGGCTAAGATGGTGCCCTAGTCCTGCCATTTAGGGAAACGACCCGTCTCTGCCGCAGGTGAGGCAGGCACACAGGAAGTCTCCTTTCTCTTCAAGAAAATAGAACAGTCAGGGGAAGTCCTGGCAAGCCAGGTTCCTGCCACAAGGTAAGCTGTTTTGAAGACAAAGTACTTCCTATGAAGCCCGGCTCCTTCCCGCCAACGAGTGTCCCTGTGCCGGCCACAGCTGGGTTTTGGTGCAGCAGAGTGCAGATGGGCAAGCATTTTGTCAAGTCTGACTCCAAGATGTCTGAGGTAGCTGGTGCCTCCCTGGGGCTTGTACTTCCCAGCAGGCCTGCACTAAGGACAGCGAGATGGCAAGTGTTCTCCACATTGCGTACCCTGCCTTGGAAGGTTGACAGCCACACAACCTGGAGATGTCAGTGTGCCTCACAGGTGAGGAACTGAGCAGAATCAAAAGGCTTTGGAGCCAGAGAGTCCTGAGTCCATGTGCACAGTACTTCTCCTGGCATCAGTCCTCGTCAGGAGAGTGGCGCTGCTGGGGTAGTGGCACTTTGCCAGATGTTGGGGTTGTTGGGGAAATGGGATGCACCTAGCATGTGTCTATAGCATAGTAGGTGTTTGATAACTGGTGGGGATATGCAGGGATGTGGTTTGACTTCACTTCTTTTATTGTGGTCAAATATACATAGCATAAACCTTGCCATTTTAACCATTTTAGGACTTTCATTATACCATTTAAAACATTCAAAATGGTACAGTTTATTGACCCTGAATGTATTCACACTGTTGTCCACCTGTTACCACTGCCTGGTTCTAGAACTCTCTTATCACTCCCTGCAGAAGCCCTGTATTCATAAAGCAGACTGTCTCTATTTCTTCCTCCAGCCCCTGGTGACCCCCCATCTTTCTGTCTCTGTGGATTTGTACATTCTGGATATCTCACATGCGTGCAGTCATACAGTATTGGTCCTCTTGTGTCTGGTTTCTTTCACTTAGTATCATGTTTCCAAGATTCATTCAGTTTGCAGTATATATCAGTGCTTTATTCCCTCTTATGACTGAATGATATTCTCATGGGCCTTTAATTGGGAGAATCACAGGATGATCTTAAATGGTGCTGAATGCTCACTCTGGGCCAGGCTTCTTTCTTTCTCATCATTGCCACATGGCTGATGTAGTAGTCTTGGTACAGGAGATGTGGCTGCACATATGTGGGGGGTGGGGGCAGGGCTAGCTGCCATGAGCCATCTCTGGGAGCTGAGCTTGGGAGTGGCTCCTTCCGGGCCTGGCAGGGAGAGCTGGGCTCAGACCGGGAAGGGCTGTGCTGACAGATAACAGACAGGCACCTCTGTCTCCTCCAGATGCAGGAAAAAGCCAAGGAGATCTACATGACCTTTTTGTCCAATAAGGCCTCGTCCCAAGTCAATGTGGAGGGGCAATCGAGGCTCAATGAGAAGATCCTGGAAGAACCACACCCTCTGATGTTCCAGAAACTCCAGGACCAGGTAATTTGACTTCCCTTCCTGCACCTTCATTTGAAAACCCACCTTCATTTGAGGCCTGGAAGTAGTCAGTGAAACACCGATTTTAGGTTCCTGGAAAGCAGCTCATCCAGCTGGGCAGGCCCTGGCTGGTGAAGGAGAGGGGCCTGGAACCCCAGGCTCAGGATGTGACCCGGGCTCACTCCCTCTGGCCTGTTTACTCTTGGTCAATACAGCATTTTAACAGCAGAGTTCTCTGTTTTCTTGACTCAGACGGGAAGGGAGGCCGGGGCTGTTTGAGGAACCCACACTGAAGCAGCACCGTGTGACAGCTGCTAAAGGTAGGGACTGAAAAGTCTGGAAACAAGCACAAGGACTTTAAGTGGCCCAAGAAGTGGAGCTGTCTTGGTGCAAATATCCAAACACCTCCTCTCCTGCTGGTGGCCCAGTACTGAAGCTAGTTTATAAGAAGGCTCCTGAGTCATAAAGACAAAGTTATCATGGGGCAGCTTTCCCATTTAGAACAGGAAAAAATAGGTTTACAAAATGGACCTGTAAGGGGTAAACTTTAGTTTTCTGGCCAGTTTTCCTGCGAGGAATACCAGCATAATGGCCAAAGAGGGTGAGTATTTTTAGAAATGAATTTACAGGTAGATTGTTATGCTTTCCTTTTATGGCGTGTCATATCCACATTTTAGAGAAGGGCACACAGACACATTTCACACCTCTGCTGGCCCCATCCTCACTAAGGAAGCAGAGGCCTTACTTGGCAACACAGGTGGTGACAAACTTTCAGCTAAACTCAGCTAAACTGGAAGAAGCCCACATTCCCCTGGAGGGTGTGGCCCACTCCCAGGGCTAACCGTTCAATTTTGTGGTTCTCATGTGGGCTGGGACTGCATCCCCAGTGCCACGGGTCTGGGGCTACAGCTGAGAACCATGGCTCTATGTGTTGGTTGCCTTTTTTGCTTACCTGGTGTATTCACGGGTCCTAGAGCACATCCTAGCACCTGAGAGACCATATCTTTGCCCATGGTCAGAAGACAAATGCACAGGTAGAAAATATAAATATACGAAGTAATGGCGAATGTTTTCCAATTGACACAGGGGCAACTGCAGATTTCACGAGTTGTGAATCAAATTTGGGTGTTGAAGGAATTCCAGTTTGCATGGGGGTCTCCTGGAGGTGGTGGTTTTGAGCCAATGCGAAGGATGCTGTGGACATGGATCTTGGAGGGAAAGGAATGTGTAGTGAAAAGGCGATTATTGTGATTGTATACGTGTGGGAATAACTGCCTCACCCCAGACCTCAGAGTTTCTCTGTCTCTCTCTCTCTGTACTGGGTGGGAATTGGACCCAGAGCTTTCAAACTGAGCTGTATCCTGAGACTTTTTCTATTTTTTTGTTTTGAGACAGGGTCTCGCTAAATCCCTAAATTGCCCAACCTGGGTTTGAACTTGTGATCCTCTGGCTTCTGCCTCCTCAGAGTCTCTTAGAGGATCCCTAGGGGACTTTACAGTACAGCCAGGGTCAGGAGCCTCCGCCCTGCTTCCCAGTATAAACAGTAACAATAATACTTGCTGCTGGGGAACTGCCTTTTGAGCCTGCTGGCTAACTCAGGCTGTATTCCCTGTCTAGTCTCCAGTCAGTGTTGTTACTATTCCCATTTTGCCAATGAGAAAAGCAAGGTCCAGGGAGATTCAGTGGTTTGTGAGTACAAAGACCATAGAAGGCGCTAGAGGCTGCATTCACTCTCCGCCTGTTTTCAAAATCTGCAGTCCTGCTGTGGGCCCACGGCCTGTGTGGGCCTCCCAGCTCATGACCAGCCTCGAAGTGCTTCTCAGAGGCCCACCAGATCCCTAGCAAGGAGACAGGAAAGGCAGTGTGAACATAGCCAGGACAGGCACTCACCCGGAAGCTCAGCGGGCACCAAAAGGTTGAAACTCTAGGGAGAGAGGGTGATTTTTCTTTTTTTTTGAATGACAATTTAAATTTGTTTTGTTTTGTTGTGGTACTGGAGATTGAATCCAGGGCCTCACACAGACCAGGCAACTGCTCTACCACTGATATATACCCACAGACCCTGCTTTTAAAAACATCTCATTTTGAGACAGGGTCTCTTGGTAAACTGCTCAGGGTAGGCTTGAACTCATGATCTTTCTGCTACAGCTTCCTGAATAGCTGGGACTACAGGTGTGTCACCATGCTTGGCTGAAAAAATTTTAAAAATAACTTTTATCTACCTCAATACAAAGGCTATACATGCTCCACAAAGAAATGTGAAAACTAAAACATATCACAAGGAAAAACCCTCATGTTTCTATACCTGGAGATAATCACTAAATAGCATTCAATCTCTAGATTTCCTTTTATTTTTATCGATGAGTAATGCACACATGTATAGCGAATGTGGTATAATGCAGTTCAGTGGTGATCACATCATCTTGTAGCACAGGAAAACTCACATTGTGGTGGGTGGCAACGTGGCCCCCACATTGCTGGAAGGCAGCACTAACTTTGAGGACTGTCATCATGTCTCTCGGTATTCCTGGGGACTGGTTCCAGGGTCCCCCAAGGATACCAAAATCCATGGACTGCAGTCCCTTATAGCAAATGGCATTGTGTTTATATACAATGTATACACACCCTCCTGTATGCATCAAATCGTCCTCAGATCGCTTATAATACAAAATAAATGCTGTATAAGTCGTATACTGTATTTTTTAGGGAATAATGACAAGAAAGAGAAGTCTTATGTGTTCAGTAAAGATGCAAATTTTGCTTTTTGGAATATTTTCAGTCTACATTTGGCTGAACCTGCAGATGTGGAGGCTGTGGACGCAGAGGCTACCTGCATGTGGGGTGTGAGCTGATTTCACAGCAGTCGGGGGAAGGGCCCGGGGCTCTGTTTTACTTTGCAAAACGCTGCCTTCAGGGCCTGGCTGGTAACTGGCAAAGAGTGTAGCTGTGCTGTCTGCCGTTCTTTGCTCCCACAAGGCACCCTTGAGGGCCCTGGTTTCTAAGTGAAGAAGATTAAAGTCGAGGAGAAAGTGATCAGAACCACAGGATGATTTCACTTAACCGTAAAAAGCCTCCTCCGCTGCTTCGGCTTTGCTGAGCACCCACCTGGCTCAATGGTGGAGTGGCCTGAGCGGTCTGCTTTCTGTGTGCGTATTTGGTGCCCCTGGCCAGGAAAGCTTCAGGCGGCCCCAGCCCTCATCACGGCGTAGCAGGCAGCATCGACTTTGGGGGTCACAGCTGGAACCTGAAGGATGGGAAAATCCTCCCCGAGCCTCGGAGGAGATGACCTGACATCCTGTTCCTGGGTTTCCACTCAAGTCTGGTTAACTCTTGGTTTTGTGCAGTTCTTCAGTTCAGAGCAGATCTGAATTACTGGTAGAGGCCGTGGTGTGATGGGTAGCAAGAGGTGATAACTAACAACCAGGGAGGAGACAGAAAATGATAGTAAACATGAAGCCGTGGCACAGTGATCTGGAGCCAGAGCATGTGGGGGCGCAGGCTGCACATGCCACATGGTGGGCATCCCTGTGCTGAGAACAATGATGTGAGCCGTGAGCCTAGTACCCCAAACTAACAGACAAAGTTTAAGATGTTGTCAGTATTATGTGGAAAATGTGCCCTACATTTTAATAAGTATTTCATCAAAAGCCACATCTTAAGAGAAGTGTGGGGGCTTAAAAGTGTTACCTGGAAAATTCATGTAAGAGGACCGATCCTGTTGAGTGTGGTGGCACAGGCCTAATAATCCCAGTACTTGGGAGGCTGAGGCAGGAGGATCGTTATGAGTTTGAGGCCAGCCTGGTCTGTGTAGTGAGTTCAAGGCCAGCATTAACTCCATAGTGAAAAAATAAAAAGATCCCGCACACCAGGAACTCTGTGTGTACCAAGGAAGCCAGCTCCTATCCATCCCTGAGTACAAAGATACTAAGGAATTACAACAACTAAGAGATGGGCTGGGAAGGGCCACTCTGCATCTCCTGGTCAAGGAGGCTCCCTGGAGAGGCCACTGAGGCCTGAGGCCAGCGGAGCTGGATGAGAAGCAGGACCTTCCAGGGATGGGAAGTACACAGGCCCCGAGTCAGCAGGGTGCTGAGCCAGCAAGCGATGGCGCTGGAAGCTGAGTTGGGAAGAACTGGCTGGAGTAGGCCCTGCATCTGTGGTACCAGTTTGACATCAGGGATTTTGAACAGTGGCTATATATAGGATGGCCAGTTGGACTAATATGGTTTGATCTTGAAAGCTGGGCCTCTTAGCTCTGATGCCCACCTCTGGCCCCCACCAGCTGGGCAAGAGAGTGCAGATGGCTTGGTGCAGAACCATTTCTGTTGCTGGAAAGTCACCTGTGAGCATTGGGGTCCTGACCATGGTTCATTATTTGTGCTCAGATGGTCAGAGCCCCAGCCCTGTGTCTGCCCCCAGCCCCCAGCCCATCACTTCCTGGACCCTGGGCTCAGATTCACTGTGTGTTAGGTTGGCACCAACACCAGGAGAGGAAACTGGGGGCTCATAGTCCAGTCCTGCCTCCATCTGACCCTGCACCGTATCTGTTTCTTTGTGTGGCTTCTGTGTACCCATCTGCCATCTAGGGCTTTCAGCAAACACCTCTGTTGCTCTGAGATACGCTGTAAAGCAATCTATATTTGTCTGATACCTCAGTGTTATGTCAGTGGGCTTTGGTTTTGAGTATTGTGGACTCCAGGAAAGAGTGGACAGAGTGCCCCACACATGTGGCACTGGGCCCCCAATTCTGGGAGTGTAGTTCACCTCTTGCAGGGGCTCTCTCTGACTCCACTTCTGTCCAGCCTCTTTCTAGAGTGCCAATCCAACCCCCGCCACATCATCCACCTCTGGCAGATCTGTCTGCCAGCCAGGCGTGCTCTCCAGGGCAGCAGCTCCTTCCAGGTGACTTATTCTGGACTTCAGGGGAAGGGCTGACATGAGCTATCTTGTCTTCTCACCTGCTGTCTGCCAGCTACTCTTGGGCCTCCTGCGCACACTCTGCTCCTATTTCAGAAGAGGGAGAGATGGTCTGCATCTGAGTGGGTGGGCACCTCCCTGTCTCTGCATCACCTATGTAGCCTCCATGATGCCCCGCTGATGCTCAGTCCCACCAGAGCCGCAGGAAGAGGGGCATCTTCTCTCCCCACTCCCTGCCTGGTCATGTGGGCAGGAAACCATGTCTGTAGTCTAGGTGTGCGGGAGAAAGTACACATTCTAGAACAGCAACTAAGAGACAGCATGTTTGCTGCCTGCCTGACTCTCAGCAGTTTTCTTGCAAAAACCCAACCAAATGCTTGAAGCGAATGTGAAATCCTATTAACCAAACTTTTTGTGCATTGAAGGACTCTTTTTTTTTCCCCTCCTTGTGCATGTTGAAATAACCTGGTGGGGTGTTTTGAAAAGAAAGGAGATATGTGTTTTGTTAAGATCTTCTAATGTACTTGTCTTCTGAGAGGTGTTAAAATATTTATTAGGTTTGAAATGCGATGGCTCAAGGCCGTGATGAAATGTTAAGCAATTTGTCCTCTCTGTGGACACGTGTGCTTCTGTGGCAGAGACCTTTCCTGGCGTGTCCCATGTGAACAGTCCAAGGTTGGAGTGCTGCATGGCTGGCCATCCTTGCAGAGAGGTGAATTCTGATCACTTCCCGCACTCCCTGGGCTTCGTGGCAGGCGTGGCGCCTGGCGGTATGATGACACTGTGTTGGAAGGTGTGATGCGGGGTCCCACACGTGCAGGAAGGCTCACTGTCATTTCCTCTTAGCCCTACCTCTGGCTGCCTTCAGGACTGGATCCCGAGGCAACAGCACTCAACACTTTACGGTGCAGGCATTCAGCTCACAGATGTGCTGGCTCCTGAAACTCGGAACCTCGCTAAGCCACAGCTGTCTTGGCCAAAATATAAAGATACAAACTGCAACTCAGCTGCCAACTCGAGTTTTCTGCTTCATCAGCTGCCTGTCCCAGATCATTTGCCTGCTTTGGCTCCTCTCTGATGCCTTCCGCTCCCCCGGAGCCTCCTCCTCACACCTGTTTTGTCCCTATTTTCTTTTGCTCTTCCCTGCAGACAACTCAAGATTTCTGAGAATACCGTTCGGGTGGCACTCATGGTCCTTCTGGGTGAGGCCAGCTCTCCCAGGAAGAGAATCCTGGTTTTGTAGCTCATTTTCTATACTTGAGTAAGAGTGAACTGAAATCAGTAAGCTGACTGCTGTAGTTTCCTAGGGCTGTCACAACTGATCACCACAACCTGAGCTGCTCAAAACAGCAGAAACTTCTCTCGAAGGTCAGGAGCCTTGAAATCTGGAATAAGGTGTCAGAGGCTGTGCACCTTCTGAAGGCTCTAGGGACTAACCTTCTTTGCCTCTCCCGGCTTCAGATCGCTGGTGGCTGCTGGCTATCCTGGATGTTCCTGGCTTTCAGTGACGTCACTTTGATCTCTGCTTCTGTTTTCATGTGGCTACCTCCCCCAGAGTGTCTCTTCGCATCCTGTTCTGTTCCAAAAAAGATACTAGTTCTTGGGTTGGGGCCACCCTGAATGCAGGATGATTCCATCCTGATACACTTAACCAAATAAAAGCACATTCTGAGCTTCCACGTAGACATAAGTTTTGGGAGGACGCTCTTCAAAGTACTACTGACCATTAGGGATACTTATTTCCCTCATATACATGACACAACCTTAAACATATTTGTGATCATTGTTTTTAGATTTAGAGCATTTTTATGTGTAGTATTCAGTCATTTAACATTCACAGAGATTTCTGCACTCAGCTCTCGACCTCATTTTCAATGACTGCACGTTGTTCTGCCACACAAGCAGCAGTATGGCCCAGTGGTTAGGAGTGTGGGCTGGAGAGTTAGCCTGCTGGGGTCGGCATCCACACCATCCCTTGCTCACAGTTATGGGCTGAATTTTATGCCCTCCACCCCTGCCCTCCCCCCGCATTTTGTATGTCGAAGTCCTAAACCCCGGTACTTAAGAATATGATTGTGTTTGGAGATAGGTCCTTACAGTTCAGTGAGGTCATTTGAGTGAGCCCTAATCCAATTTGACCAGAGTCCTTGTAAGAAAAATAGATTAAGGCACAGAGCTACATAGGGACAAGACCATATGAGGACACAGGGGGAAGATGGCTTTTGGAAAACCAGGGAGAGAGGCTCAGAAGAAATCAGCTCATTGGCACCTTAATCTTGACCTCTAGCCTCCGCAACAGTGGGGAAATACAGGTCTGTGGTACTCATTATGGTAGCTAAAGCTGATCAGTTCACACCACCAAACAAAGCTGTGAGTCCCAAGCCCCCATTTGCCCCTCTGTAAAATCAGGGTCCTTGAGGGGATCATGGGGATTGCACAAGAGAATGCTCCCTACTGGGGGCCGGTGTATGGTTACGTCTTGCAGCTTGGTCCCAGCCTGTCATTTTACCAGCCCACTGCTGTGCACACTGGGTGGTTTCTGGGCACTGACTGGGAAACATTTATTTGACCTCTCATGGCCATTTGCCCTAAGGTAAACCAGGGAGTGGTCAGTGGCTGGGTACGTTGCTTTGGAGAGAGTTTCAGGAGCATTCTGCTCTGCAGTGGGGCCTTCTGCTGGCACATGCTCCCCAGCCAGGCCCGGGAGGCCCTCATCAGGTGGCAGCGGGCAGCCAGTCTCTGCACCCTGTGTAGACCCGTCACGCTGCTCATAGCCCAGTAGCTGAGGCTGTTGGGAACAACATACTTTCCTTTTTCAAGTCTTCCTGGGTCGGGTGGCCACCGCTGCCTCTGGTGACTTGTAGTACCCTCGGCAGTGAGGTTGGCAGCCCAGCCCCAAGCACCACTCTCAGCCCAAGCAGCCTCCGCCCTGCCTACATTCTCTGGCCCTGGGTGCCTCCAGCGCAGCCCTTCTCTTCTCTCCTTTGAAGTCTGAGCTTCAGAGCCACTACAGGCAAACAGGATGTTCGTCTCCCACACACACACAGTCTGCAGACGAGATGCCAGATGCGGGTCGCACCGCATCCTGCTCTGCGAGTGGTGGGTCCCCTTTGCTGTGGACCTCAGGGCGGGGCTGGGGGACAGGCTGTGAGCTAAGCAGGGCCTCATGAGGCTGGTTCCATGTGTCGCACCTATTCTGGACTCTGAACTGAGTGGGCATTTAAAAGTCCCCCCTGGGGGCCCTTGGATCTGGAATGGCCGACTAGTGCAGGTGCTGAGAGATGGTGACACCTGCTTATCAGCACATTCGCAGCAGCCATGAGAGGACAGTGGCATTCCTTATCTCCGGACTCACTCCTGGCCATGGCCTTTGTATTTTTGTTTAAATATATAATTTCTCCAAACCTCAGCAAATTATAGTCACATCTAGGATTACAAGATTCCTGCACAATACGTAGCTGCTCAAGAGAGGTTGGGAAAGTCTGGGAGGGCACTGGGGAGAAGGCAGGTGCTATAAAGCGAGGCATTCTGAAGCTCTGCTGGGTCTGGGCACTACTCAGAGCAAAATGACTTAGGTTTCTTCTCCTGCAGTGGTAGCTGTCTTGGAAAAACGAAGGTGGAAAGGGCAAGAGTCCCACTTCTTCCCAAGGCACTTCTCAACCCCCAAGCAGATGTTCTGAGACCTTAGAATCCATCAGATGTTTAATTTACAAAATAGTTTGTGTGTGTGCTGGGAGAGGACGGGTCTAAGATGTCAGGATTTTACCACCAACCCGACAGCCCCGCCTGGCAGCGAATGCCATTCTGGGCATCTCTGGAACTTTCCACTCAGTCAAGCCTGCGTTAGTGCAGCCAAGGAAGGCACCTGGGTTCCCACGTGCCTCTTGAGTCCGCAGAATGTCCTGAAAGCCGGAGGGTCAGAGAGGGACGGAAGGTGAGGAATTTCTCAAAAAGAGATCATTTCCCACAACATCAGGAAAATGTATTCCATTTTGCTTCTCTTTTCCCTATTCATGCTGTAGGGTGAGGGAATAGGGTGCTGGGGTTGGGGACCAGAGCCCACAGGGGGGCCCAGGGAAGTCAGAGGAGGCTTCTGGCCTGGGAGCAGCTCTCCAACCCTGAGGACTTAGGCCTGGTCAGGAGCCCCTTCAACCACCAATACAACTGAGAATAGTTTCTTCCTAGAGACCCTCCTCAGCTGCCTGGTTGAGCTGGGGTTTTCCTTCTGCCACCAACTGCTGTTTTCTCCAACTTGGACCTGTCCCCGCAGCCTCTCCTTGCTGAGACCCTAGTGTTACGCCCCTGCTCGCCATTGAACACCTCTTTCATTTCTTGGCATGATAATCAGTTCATTTGAGATCTTGAATGCCAGACTTAGCTGCGTCTTAACAATATTGGGATCATCTGATGATAAAAAGTGACCTTTTCAACCTCCTGCTTCTGCAGGTAGAAGGTTTCTGTTTTGCTACCTCCAGCTGTTAGAGAACTACATCTCTGTACAATCTGTCCAAATACAGTGGAGAGATTTTTAAAGGAGCTCTTGATACAAGGGTATGAGTCAGTGCTGTGCGAATCTATACTTCCATGGAAAATAGAGATACATTTATTCATGTGACTCTCTAAGCTATATATTCCATGGAGGTTATTACATAGTGACAGAAGCATCCAGGAAATCTGCCTTGTCTAGAGCGTGCCTTACTTAGCTTTCTTTGTGTGTTTTTTGTACATTATTTATATTCTTTGGCACATGGTAGATATTTAATAAATATTTGATAGGATGATTCACGATCTGAACTAGCTGAAGCCTTCAGATTCTTTTTCTTTCCTCCTTAGATCTTCAATCTCATGAAGTATGACAGCTACAGCCGCTTCTTAAAGTCTGACTTGTTTTTAAAACACAAGCGAACTGAGGAGGAGGAGGAGCCGCCTGATGCTCAATCTTCAGCTAAACGAGCTTCCAGGATTTATAACACATGATCCCCAACATGCCAGGACTGCTGCCTTCACAGAGCAAAGGGACTTATTCTCAGGACCATGCAGGATTGTCACTGCTTTGTAATATGCGAAGGTCGAAATGTACGAAACCCGTTAGTGGGATATGTGTATTTTATTAACTGCTTGACAAGTAAGTTTTGCATGATGACTAATCTTACATAAAAAAATAGCTTTGAAATTTTAGTTCACAAAACAGAGATTCCTTCAACACTGGACATTGGGAGCATTTTACAGCTTGATTAAACTTCGTGTGAGGCCACAAGGTGAAACATGTACCACATATACCTTGTACGTCTTGGCTCTGCTTCTCTGTTGGGTGTGTGTATGTGTGTCCCCAAATTCACTTGGTTAATTAACTCACACATGAGTCGATCTGACAAATTCAGGCCGTGGGAGGTTATTGTCTAACAGTCGCCCTTTGGCTTAAATGCTTATCAAGGGCAAGTTTGGTGCTGGAAAAAGAAAATGAATCTCTGACAGCTGCTAAAGACTTGGGATGTTGAAGTGTGAGGATCATCAAAGTGTTATTATTTTGTGTGTGTGTGTGTGTGTGTGTGTGTGTGTGTGTGTGTTGGTCCTAGTTTTTCCCACCATCTATGACATTTTATGCAACATAGAAATATAGCTGATCTTGATAGAAACAAAATCTCAACTAGGAAGGAAAAACGGACAATGGGCACTGTTCAGGGTGTTCAGGGCAGCTCCAGGCAGTGTCAACAGGGATTGTGGCCCAAGGTGCGTGCTGAAGACAGAGCCGGTGGGGTGTTTCCAGCTTCTCCCACAGCCCATCTTGGGGGCACATCACAACCCCTTCTCCGAGCTCCTGCAGAGGCTGCTGGAGGCACATGCTCAGGCTGGTGATCCCAGCTGGACCCAGTAACCCCCCTTTTAGAGTAGAGCTCACCAGGGGCCCAGGTCAGGCTCAGCTTCCTTCAGCTGCTGTCCCCACCATCCAGGGAGCCGGATGCTGCTGCTAGACCTCCCAGCATGTTTGCTAAACCTTAACCTGTGATTTCTACAAAGCAACAAGCCCCTGTGGCTTCTAAGCCTCCAGGCTCTGGCTTTCCCTTTCACAAAGTTCCCTGATATTGAAGTGACTCTACAATTTATCAATCAAACCAGGACCCTTTCATGAGAGAAGCGGAAGGCCGAACGTGGTGGCACACACCTGTAATCCCAGCACTCAGGAGGCTGAGGCAGAAGAATTGCCATGACTTCAAGGCCAACCTGGACTACACAGTGAGATTGTATCTCACAAAATGAGAGAGAGAGAGAAAGAGAGAGTTTAATAATGATATTGGGATAATGCTTATTGTAAACCACAAACTGGTTCTGTTCTGGGTATACCAGTTTGCGTAGTCACTCTGTTCATGACCTCTCCTGTGAGACCCTTTGGGAGTCCCCCATATTCCCTAGCCTGCCTGCTCTTCCCTTCCCTGGCCTTGGATGAGCCACTCACTGCAGAAAACCCGGGAGCCAGGAGAGCAGCCACCAGGGACAGCAGACTCAGGTGCCTTCGCAGCCAGGCCTGCTGCGTCTGTCTTCTCCACGCCAACCCCTAGACCCTGGGAGTGAGTCAGTGACATCGAGAAGGGTGCCCCAGGGCCCTGTCAGCAGAGAAATGCAGGCCTTGCCCAGCAGAGTAGATTGACATGTTTTAAAGAGTAAGGATGAAAAGCAGCACAGCCTTCCTGCTTGGCTTTCACAGGATGGGCCAGAAGCCTGGCGGGATGTAGAGACAGGGATGCGTGGACAGCGGGCCAGGCCGTTTTGAGAGCCTGTCCTGGGAGGAGACTGACCGGGAGCTGGAGGTTTCCCTCGGACTTTTCCCCTTTCACCGCTGGATTCGGAGACCGTTTTAGATAACAGTCTCTTTATAAGGCTCAAATACAGGAAACAGAGTTAGTCAGAAGAGTGTCTAGGAGAAGACAAGCGCCCCCAGCTTGCTCTTGCTGACCGCCTGCCTCTGCACCAACTGCCGTGCCGATGCACGTACAGAGTTAAATTCTCTGAAGTAGTTTCACAGGTGAGACTGGAGTGTTGGGGATCACGCAGCCAAATAAATGCTTCTATCCAGTCCTTCCCTTACATCTGTGTCTGTCTGTCTATCTCTTCACTTATTCATCCTTCCTCGCAATAATTAGTATTTAAATTCTGTCTGCAGTGTGCTAGGAATTGTGTGAGGATTCTGTGTGCGGGTGTGCGTGTGTGTGTGTGTGTGTGTGTAAAAGAGCCATGATGATTCATGCTTTGGTGGAATTTATAAATGTCTTACAATTGTAGGTTTTATTATTATTCAAGTCCGGTAAGGCCAACAAGTTGGAGACAATGGCACAGTACAGAGAGTTTGCTACTCACAGTTCCTAAGAAGAGGGGTGTACTATGTCATGCCAGACCACGCGGGAATGCACCAGGGTGCAGACAGGAGACAGAACAAGGGGGAAATGTGGGCAGCAGCCTTTATTGTGATTTCCTTGGGAAGGGCAGGCGAGGTCAGCAGGCTGAGGAAGGGTTAGTTTGCAGGATTTCGTTGGGATATAAAGTGTGCGTGACCGGCCCAGGCTGACGAGGGCAGGCGCACAGTGACTCAGAGGGCGAGAGTCCGGTAAGGGAGGTATTCAAAGCTTATATGCTCTGAGCCAGCTCCAGGTGTTTGCCACCTAGGAATGAGCCAGCCCGGGGAGGGCAGCCCCTCCAGGGTCAGCAGAGCTCCAGATGTCAAAGCATCGGAATAAAAAGGCATCAAGGACAGTCTGCAGAGGCCTCAGACTCTCAGCCCACAGGCCATGGATGTATTTTTGTGTTTTATGGAGCTTTTATTCTCCTGGTGATTCTGGGGATGGACCCCAGGGCCTCACACATGCTAGGCAAGTGTTCTACCACAGAGCCACATCCCCAGCCCAGGGCAAATGTTTTAAATCTTGTGAGGCAAATGCCTTAAGCAAAGCATAAGTGCATCTCCTGTGGGCCGCAGGCCCCTCGATTCCCTGTTCTGTGACAGCAGGCCACTCCCATGTCGATGCTATCTGCTAGCTCCCAATTTGCACACTGATCTCCATTTCCCATCTGCGGAGAGCACAGCCTGGGCAACCTGTCCCGACTTTGTGCTCGCTCGTCAGTCTTGCTCTCCTTTTGCCATCCTGCCCAGCTTCCTGAGAGGAAGTTGTGGGTTTGCTCCCCATGGTCCTGCACTCTCCTGCCTTCTCCAGGGCAGAAATCCCCTCGAAGTGTGATGGGGTCACCCACACTGGCAGAGCACCTTTCTAAGAGCTTCCTTCCCTTTGTCTCATATACAAAGAAACTTTAGATGAAAACATTTGAGGTAGGAACACCAAAGTGAATGATGTAAGCACCTGCCTGTGGGTGCAGAGTGAGGCGGAAGTCCAGTCTGTCTCCCTGTTTGGTCCTTCCACAGGCTGGACAGAGCCTGCAAAGCTCAGGATGAGATGAATACCGGCCTTGTGGCAAGCATGCTCATTCATTCACACAACAGATAATTAATGAACACCTACATCAGAAGCCAAATAACGAAAATAAGAATGTTGATGGAGAAAAGAATGAGGTATTAGCCTTTACTTTGGACAGAAATGTGTCAGGCAAGGACACGGCATCTTCCCTAAAATCTGCTAGAGGAAAGAGCATGACCAGCCCCTGGGAGATGGGCTCGTGGGACATGACTGGCTTGTGTTCATCTCTTGTGCTCCCAAACCAGGCTGTTTTGCCTTTCCCCAAAATCTTCGGATGTTAAGCTCCATCCTGATGTGGTGTGAAGTCATTTCTTTCAAAAGACATGAGAACGTGTGCCCTGTTCTAGGACTAAGTTTTTAATTTCAGCCGCGGGTGACCTGCAGACAGAAGGGATGGTCGGCCGACTGAGCCCCCCTCACAGATCCTTCCGTGTGCCGCAGAGTCTAGGGCTGATTAATTGGTATCCAGCTCCCAGGCCCCAGCTCTCATCTGGGAGGACACTTTGTTTACAGGGTTTGAAAACTACTAGGCAAGCAGAGTCATGACTCACATTCTGTCATTATTTACTTTCATTTTGGCTGCAGATGGTCTAGAACTTGCATCCATTTAAGTTCGAGGTGGTCTTGTACCACCAGGTTGTAGGGAGTTTACACGGCTTCGCTTCACAGGGTTAGTTGGGTACAATGCGGTGGGTGCTGTAAAGGACGGTGACTGGACAAGGAGGGAGGAACCTCCTCAATGAAATGGTCCCCAGCCCTTCGGCAGAGCTCGGGGCTTTCCCGGGATTCTCATAGGCACCGCAAGCGCTGCAAGTCCAAAATCGCCCACACAGAAAGCTGGGGTCCCCTTGTTGAGGCCTTCGGGGGAGAGTCTCGCATGGGGCGCCTGTGCTGGGTGCTTGGTGGAGGGGGGTCCTGGCACTGCATCCACCTGGAGAAAGGTGCTGCATCCACGCCTCCCATCTCCACGGCCAGTCCTGGCCAGGATGCTTTGTCTTTTACCCGGTGGTTACAGCAGCTTCCCAGTCATTCTGTCATCCCCACTCCACACTCCATCTTGTCCTTAGCTGGGTGTAGTGGTGCATACTTGTTATCCCAGCACTCGGGAGGATGAGGCAGGAGGATCTCCTCGAGATCGAGGCCAGCCTGAGCTACATAGTGAGACACTGTCTCAAAAAAATGAAAACAAAAAAACCACACACACACACACACACACACACACCTGGCCAGCTGCTTACTCTGCTTAAGCGCCTTCTGTGCCTTTTCCTTGTTCTCAGAATAAAAATTTAGGTTATAACTGTGGCCTCATGGCTGCGAGGCCGAGGAGATCTGAGCCCAGCCCACTGTCCCTTCTGTCCCCATTGAGGCTTGCTCTTCTGGCCTCTTGGTCCCAGGCTCCACGCTGCTCTGTGCAGCCTCTGCCCGGCTGCCTGCTGCCGCCTCTGCTCAGGGTGGCCGCTCCTGACCTTGGCAGCTGCTCCTTCCCGTCCCAGGCCAGATGTTCACTCCCGGGACAGTGCATTCCTGAGGCCCCCTCAAAGCAACCCCTCTGCCCTTAGACCCCTCCTGGACCCTTTGAAGCCCTGGCACATGACCAACTTGTGACCTGGTCTGTTTCCTGCAGTCACACAGCAGGCCCTCCGGAAATCTTCCTTGGGTGAGCACATGAATGCAGAAAGGACCAGGATTTAAGATGATCTCATTCACAGCTTGGCACCTCGGCGTTGCCCCTTGAGAAAAGCCAACCCATGCTGTTGTCATAACAAGACAGATCAGAGGATCCCACCACTTCCTGTGCACCTCCCACACGCTGGGCCTTGCACATCACGGATACCATCACATTTATGCAGCAGGTGTGATGCCCTCCGGAACTGGTCTTCAGAGTCACTGATTCTGTCACAAGTCACAGAGACAGTCACTGGTGCCGGGAGAGGCCCCACAGTGCACCTCCTTTCATTACACCAGGCTGGGTCAGATCAGGCAAGTCTTTGGCCATTTCATCTAGCAAATGGGACTCTCTTAGGGAGAAGGCAGCCACCACTCTCTCTGGATCCTGTCTTCTCTTTTTTCTGCAGGATGCACAGAGGGGCTTGATCCCAGCCAGGGAGGAGGAGCCAGCGCCCCTTTAAAAAGTCTGATTTCATGTTTGCAATCAGCTTTTTTTTTCTTTACTGATATATCATGAACATCTTTCCACGCCAATAAACATAATTATACATCATCCAAAAAAAAGTCCTGTTTTGAGATTATCTAGAAGATAAATGTTTCCCTTGTGCTAATTCCAGCACAGTTTATATGCTGTTTTGCAACGTAGGCAAACTGTTTTCTTCTTATTTAAGCATTTAAACTCTGTTTTTTAAACTGTTATGGCATACTGATCGCCTCAGAGTAACAGATGTCTGCTTGATAGAGTTGTTTCCCAGGAAAAGAATTTGCTGTTTCTTGGTCTCCAGAGGAAGGGTGACTTTGCAAATATGTGGCTTTTGGTCCACTTGTCACCCTGCTCAACCTCTGAAGAATGGGGGAACAAATTACAGTGTGGCAGGCTGCCTTGATAACCATCTATATTTACAGATTCTGAATGATGACAGAGGTGAGAAGCTGGTCTCCCCAAAGGTTGCCTCTGCCCCTCCTGGAGCACCATTACTAAATTTGCAGGATCCCAAAAATCTTAGCCATGGAAGAACCTCTGTCCATCATTATCATCATTACTTTGCTGTTGGTGAGCATGAAAAATTTGCTTACAATCATGCTATGAGTGTCTACTGCCTAAATTCTAACCCAACACTATCATTTACTAGCTGTGTGATCTTGAGTTCATTACACCTCTTTCCAAGCCCAAGTTTCCTCACATATTAGGTGGGAATACTGTTGCTTTTGCATTAGTCTGTTTGGACTGCTATAACAAGTTACCTTAGGTTGGGTAATTTATAAACAATAGAAATTTGTTGCTCACAGTTCTAGATGGAGAAGTCCAAGGTCTAAGTGCCAGTGGATTTGGTGTCAGGGTAAGGTCTGCTCTCATAGACGGTGCCTTCTCTCTGTATCCTCACATGCTAAAAGGGGCAAAAGGCTCCCACAGGAACCTCTTTTACAAGGGCATTAATTTCATTCTGAGGTCAGAGCCCTTGCGATTTAATCTCTTCCTCCAAAGCCCCACCTTTTAATACCATCAAATTGGGATTAGGTTTCCATATACGCATTTTATAGGGACACAAACATTCATAGCACTATGTAAGATTCAACAAGATAAACAAGTAATGTCATAGCACAGTACCTGGTACACAGGGGGCAATAATGTTAGTGATTACTATGGAGCCACCAGGCTCCAGAGACGTTGTGGTCTGCCTAAGGCCACACAGAGGAGGGCAGCAGATTGCTGGCCTGATGTAGTTCCTGACTCCTCGACCGGGGCTTTTTGGACTTTCAGCTTCCCCCGTCTCCAGTACTGTTCCTCCATGTCACTGAGTGGCTGAAGGAAGAGCCCCAAGGCTGGTCAGCCGGATCCGTGTGTCACGCTGATGATTACAGTCTCCTAATTGAGCGGGTCCCCAGGGTAGGAGCTGGCATGGCTCGAAGGGGATGGGGCAAGAGTTGGGGAAGTGAGAACCAGAGCCGGTGGCAGGTGCTCCAGCAGCCAGGATATGGCTCCACTCCAGCCTGAGCCATGTCTTGGTCACGCGGAGTGGCTAAATTGAAGGCCAAGAAGTCTGAGAGAGGGTCACTGAGACAGAGGGCTAGAATGTAACTCCAAAAGTAATGAGAAAGCTGGAAGCCAGGTTATCTCCTCTCAAGACATTTTGCATCTGGAGGAAGAGGAAGAGAACAGTGGACCACTCGAGTCTTTGTGACTTGCGGTTGGCAAAAAGGATGATTTTCCAGGGAAGAGTTTGCCTGCAGCCTTCCCGGGCTCGGACAGCCGTCTTGCAGTTCCCAGATCTTCCTCAGGGGGGCGCGGATGAGCCGTGGAGGGAGGGAGCCGCGGGGCTCTGCAAGCAGGCAGACAGAAGGCCAGGCCGTGTCCCTGGGTACTATCCTGGACAGACCCCTTTCCCCTAAGAAGGTGTCCTGAGCAGGCCCTCCCCAGGCCCTGCTTCCAGGTCAGAGGCTGGGAGTGGGGGACGGGGGGACAGGCAGCTACTTCCCTCTTACAGCCCCCGGCTCCAGGGCTGCTCCGTCAGGGAGGGGAGGTTTAGACCCCATCTCCTACTTTGGCCTCTGACGGCCCTAAAGAGTCCAACAATCCAGAGAGCCACAGTGGGAGACTTATGTTCATTTTATTAATTTAAAAAATCAGTCCCAATTTAAAAAAAATGCTTGGAAGCAATATTTTGATGTGAGTTTATTAAAGAACTGACAGACTTTGTATAATAAACTGCTCTGTACTAAAAGTTACATTAATGAAGAGCTCAAGAATGGCTAGTGTGTACCCAGAAGCTTAAAGGTTTAAAGCGCTGCAGATATCAAACTTCTGTCTTGAGTATTGCTAGATCTTTATTTTTTTTATTTTTATTTTTTTGGTGCTGGGGATCGAACTCAGGACCTTGCACTTGCTAGGTAAGTGCTCTACCACTCAGGTTAAATCCTCAACCCCAGACTATTATGTGATCTTAAAAGTATATATTCAGAACTTCATCTTTTACCTTGGATGTTCATAATGAAATATAGCTATCATTTCCTCACCCTTCTAATATAAAATGCTTAAAAAATTCATTATTTTTTCCCAGCCTTCTGGGATTTTTTTTTTTAAATGAGAAAACATTTTATATATATAAAAAAACTAAGTTATAACTAATGTTCGAAAAAGCATACAGATCTTAGGTGGGCAACTCTGTGAATGTCCACACTCTTGTAACTACCACCAGATCCACCCAAGGAAAACTTCCAGCACCTGGGGTACAGTTTTTAAGGGGTTTTGTCTGAGTCCATTTGGGCAGCGAAAAGAAAATACCTTTCACCAGGTGACTTGAAAACAGTGGGAATCGTTTCTCACATTTCTTCAAGGTGAGAAGTCATTGATCAAGGCTGAGAAGTCATTGATTTGGTGTCTGGTGAGGGTCTACTCTCTCATACATAGACACCTCACTGTGTCCTCCCGTGGTGGAAAGGGCTAGGCAACTCCCTGGGGCCTCTTTTCTAAGCACGCTAGTTTCTTTTCTGAGAGCCTTGGCCTCGTGTTGTAATCACTTCCTCAAGGCCCTATACAAAATACTTGCGCATTCTTAATACTTTTGCATTGGTGATTATTCCAGCATAGGATTTTTGGAGGGATATAAACATTTGACTATAGCAGGCATCTTCTTGAGGTGTGCATCCCAGGGAAACATGTGATTGGGTCTTGGGGCCAGGGGTCTGTGACGATGCTGGGGCAGGGTGTCGAGGGGCCCGGGACTCCCGCTTCCCATCCTGCTGTCCACCTCTGGGCTCTCGGTTCTCAGCAGATAGCGACTGTTCATACCCCACCCCCAGCTTTCTGTCCAGAGTGAGAATAAAGTGGCCTCTCCCTTACCCATGGAGCAGTTTGAGGTTTCTTTGTGGTTTTTTTGTTTCGTTTTGTTTTTTCCATTAGTAGAATTGGTTACTTCACAAAACCTTTTGCACCATGCTGACATTTTGCCTTTGTACAACTTTATGGCAAAGCTGGGAGGGATTTCAGTGGGTTTGTCCCTAATCTTACATTCCTACCTCTTCAGTGCTGGCGAACTGCCACTAACACATCACTTTTTATAAGGAAAATTTTAAAACTTTCAGAAAAGTAAAAATAAGATTACAGTGAAACCAGAACTTATATTTATTGATTGCTAATACTGTGCCATGTTTCCCGCATATGGTCCTATTTTTCCAAGCTATTAAAAAAATTAGACATGATGCTTCACCTAAAATAAGGACATTCATTTCACCTTTTGAAATGAACAATAAATCCCCAGTACTTCCCTATACCTAGTCCATATTCAAACTTCCTAATTTACAGAACGTTTTAAAATGTCCTTTTTCTTGCAAGCACAAGGACCCGAGTTCGATCCCCAGCACCAAAAAAAAAAAAAAAAAAAAAAAAAAAAAAAAAAAAAAGTCCTTTTTACAAACCAGAGTCCAATTAAGGAACCGGCATTGTGATGTCTCTCAATTTAGACCAGTTTTCCAGACTTTTTTTTTTCCACTTAATGACATTGACTTTTTGAAGAGACTAGGCCAAGTAAAACATAAAATACCCCTTGTTCTCTATTTGTTTTATTGTTTCTTCCTGGTGTCCTGTAACTTGTAATTTGCTCACTTCTGAGAAGGAAGTAGTATTACTTATGCTGACCTTTCCTATTAGTCCAAAAGTAATTTTCTCAGTTCACAACACCCTTAGTGTCTCAATAATTTTTTCCCCTGGTGTCCTTAGATTAAACAAACAAAAAATGAACAGTGCCATTTATTAAAAAGTTAGGTCCAAAAAACTTAATAAGTACTTGTGTCCTAACTTAATAAGTATTAGTAGCCATTTGAAAAGAATAACATACATAAATTGAAAGAAAAAGGAACATTTCTATTTCAATCTAAAGTAGCCCAAATTGCTTACTAATGGGATGTGTGTGTCTGTGGGTACCAGACAGTGTCTCAAACATTAGAATCAGAGTACCATCCCCTGCCTGGTTTCCTGTCTCATGTTGACTTTTGTGTTGTACTTACTTTTTATTACAGCAACCACTGAAAACCTAGCTTGAGAGAGAGAGAGAGAGAATTCCTTCAGAAGGAGTGGAGCGTGGACAAACTAGCTTGCATGATACTGGTTATTACCATGGGTCCCTTGAAGATTTAAACATTCCACAGCATTTTTGTGAGCCTGCTGTGGCACCTGGGTACCTTGGTAGACCGTTTGGGAACCACAGTATGAACACAATGTCTAGTATCTCTAGTAGCAAGGATGCCAAGTCGTTTGAGGGCAAAGTGAATAAGCACAGATTTGTCTCAACTAAACAAACGGAAGTCACCGCCGCCTTCCCTAGAGCTGTGATTCTGGATTTTACTATGCTTTAGGAATACCGGGGAAATGTGTTACGACAAACCCTATCCCGGAGAACCCAAAGGAACAAGTTCCTGGTGTCCCCATAAAGGAACACTATGGTGGTTCCAAGATGTCCTGAGACCATCTCGGGGGTAGGCAAGGTCACTCTCGAGTTTGGTGATTTGCTAGAAGGACTCACAGAACTCAGAAAAACTCTGAGTATTCTCAATGAAGATACAGATTCAAAGTGGTGAAGGGAAAGGGTGCCAGGGCAGAGTCCAAGAAAGACCAGTCGCCAGCTTCCTGCAGGCCTGTCCAGTGGAGTCAAGCAGACAATGCTCACTTCTCCTGGTGACAGTATGTGGCAACACTCACGGAGGACTGCCAACCAGGGACGCTTGCCCAAGTCTTAGCGTCCAGAGCTTCTTATTGAGGCTCACTGCCATATGGATGCAACATCCATGTGACTGACCTTAGCTACTCAGTCTTCAGCCCGTGTAGCCCAAGGCTCCAAGCATAAGTCACACTGTCAGAATACATGGTCTGGCGTGGCCCCAGGCCCCCCGGCTTGCAAAGACCTTGTCAGACAGAATATTCTGAGGGCCTGGAGTTTGTCTCCCAGGAGCCTATAGGGACACAACCTTTCTTTAGGACATGCAGGCTTTGGACACTCCAAGCCCACTCAGTAATCCTTTCCTATACAACCATGTTCTAAGAAACACTGATCATGACCTGAGGCTGAGGCTGCATTTCATTATGTCCTCAGAGTGTGCCACTCCCACAGTCCAGTCCTCCAGCCCCTGGAGCTTGGCTAAGCAGCTTTTTTATGTCTTCCCTCAACTGATCACTGAAGGCCTTGCTCATGGCTTCATCAGAGGCAGGTGCCTAAAGATGGCAAGCATAAAATCCTTCACTGTGTCTTGTCCACGGGAAAAGAGTGTAACTCAGCAAATGTTTTGTGTTAATGTGTTTTGTTTTCTGCTTTAGCTGATAGAAAACAGAGGTCAAACCCTCTGCTGCTGCTGGACTTGACTTGGGTGGTTTAAGTCATTTGTGCCTTCTGATTCCTTTAGTCATTTCTGTCTCTTCTGCCCATGGACACCTGTGACGATTTTAGAGGGAACCCCCCAGATGACCTCAGGGACTTTCACCATCAGTTTAAAAACTGTGAAGGTGAACAAGATCATTAGGAGCAGCTCCAGCCCTCCAGCCCTTCTGGTTCAGATGGGGATGCAGGCACAGAGGGCAACAGGGCTGCTGATGCCAGCTGATGGACTCCCAGTCCAGGGCTCAGTGCCCGTTTTGTGGCCAGGAGACGCCATCCTCAGGCCCTGGTCCCATTCTGTCAGACCTACTCCACAGACATCTTGTGGGGAATGAGTGTAGTTTCAGGGTAAACACAAATGAGCTTTAAGCGAACCTCATTCTCAGGGTCCTGATATGTGTTAGGACAAGTCCTCTTAAGTCACCTTGGACAGAAAGTTCACGCTCGGGTAAGAACTTGGAAATAAGCAGGAAGGGAAAGTCTCACCGAGAAAAGGCTGATCTTGATCCAGCCTGAGAGTGATCTCAGAGGCCCATGAATGCCCCTTACTAACCCTTTTCTTGAATAATACATGTTGGCTGAGACCATCTCGTGTGACAATAACTGAGCTCTGGACTGGGCTGTACTGAGTGGAGCAAGGCCAGCCCTGCTCTGAGCTCTTCAACTGCTGAGTGAACAGCGACATTAATGACATACTTCAGGTTTGACTGGGGTCAGGTTGGAGCTAATGGTGTCACTACAGTTTTCCAGGGATAGTGACTGAGGTCACCTTGTGTCCCTGCAGTTCCACCCCATACCAGATGAGGCAGTGGAGTTTGGAACTCATTTTTAATGAAAATACCAATATATCCATGGTCAATTATTAAAATTCTACACTGAAATGTTGGGGCTTTTCTGTGACTTCCTCCTTAATGAGAATAAGAAGACCCCATATGTTTATGAAGTTTTTTCCAGCTCATACATATATCTTTCCACTGAAACTAAAAGCAGCCTGGGCAGCCTGCAGAACAGCCTCATCTTACAGACGCAGAAGCAGAGCATTGGCCCAGACTCTCCTGGATGGTACATGGTTGGCAGAATTGTAGCCTGAGCTTGGCTCTTGTCCTCAGCCCAGCATGTGGCCCACCCTGGTGGCCCTTGATGGAAGCATCATCCCGATGCCTTTCTCAAAAATAACTTCAATATTTGATCTGTGAAAAAGCCATCGGAATTCTGGTCGATCAAGTTTAAATCATTTTTGTTAAAAAGCTTCTATCTGCTAAAGCATCTGGGACACTTTCTAGATACCAGACACAGTGTGGATACTTCTGGGTTATCTCCTTGGTCATCCATGGCCACCATTAGCAGTTGGGGTGTGGGGCAGGAAGGGTGGGAGCAGGGCAGAGAAGGGGAGTGTCCTGAGGGGCTGGACTACTTGGGCAGAGATCAAATATTGTCTGCTCAGGGGGCAGGAGGAGAACCCTCTCCGCCTGACATTCACACGATGTCGCAGAGGAGTCAGACCTCGTCTGAGACTTCATGAACCATCCTGAAGCCTCTCCTGCACAGAGAGATGGCTAGTATTTTGCAAGATGCTTCTCAAGGAAGACAGGGATTCAAATCTTCACTTTAACCCCCAGGGCAAGGAGGAAGTGAGTGGAGAAGGAGATTTAGGGGAGAAAAAAATTTCCAGAATAAGCATGATTTGTTTCAACACTGGCACAGTCTTTTCAGTTTGGGCGGTGGAGAGCTTCGAGACACCATCATGCAAAATGATCGTGGTGGGATAATAAGTATTAACCCAGGGGCCTTCCTCTGGTGCGAGCAGCCTTTGAGGACTCCCTCTGTCCCCAGTACAAGGAAGGAGTTTTTGCAGCCCAGAGAGGCCAAGTTCAGCTCTGTAGTACAGAAAGTGAGGAGAAGAAGGCAGAGAGAAGCTGGGGGAGGTGCCCGGGAGAGGCGCACGGTGGGAGGGAAACAGGGAGGCTGTAAGTTGCCAGGGCTTGGTATTTGGCCTCCTTCAGGGTTTGGGGTAAACAAAAGAAAAGCACACTGAACTGTGCCTCTTCAACTGGCTGCTGAGAATGGGTTGTACAAGGGCTACTTATCAAGCTCTGGGCTGCTTGGCCTTCTTACCTCATTTTGCTCTAGGGATGGTGCTGCCCTGTGGCTGCAGTGTCCTGAGGCCCCCATTTGCAACAGCACCCACCCTGTAGGTCACAAAGACTCCTTCTCCCAAAAGGACTCCCTGGAGACTCTATGCAGTTCTAGAGACGGACAGCCAGGTTCCTCTGTGCCCACTAAGCCGGTGAGAGGAGTAATGCAGAGGCATCAGGTGACAGCTACATAAGGAAGCCCTTGCAGTTTGTGCATCCTTTTTCTGGCCTTCCATCTGGCGCCTGCCTGGTGAACACCAAGGTTCTATCCATCTGAACTTGAGCTTGAAGTCACCAGCTTGGTTTGGCTTCACTGTCCTCAGAGCAACTCCTAAATGACTTTGGAACTCAGACTGAGTTTTCGGTCTGTTTTTTTCCATGCCTTTCTTTGCTTGCTGTAGGCACTTTTCAAAGACCCATTGAATTGTTTGGGAAAATGAGTGATGGTCCAATTGCCAAAGCATTATGTGGGCGGTGGCATCCTGCTATCTATTCTGCACTCACAAAGAAATGATGCTACTAATTACATCTGTCCCTTCTGGATGTTCTGTCTGCCTGCCTCAGCATCATAGCTGTTTACTGTGTTCTGAGCTCAGACTGGAGGAGGAGGGCGAGGCAGCCAAAGGCTTTATTCTGTTCGCACTGCTCATGGGCAGCCAAGGAAGGGCACTGCTGTGGAAGTTCTTTTTTTGGCGGAGGATGAGGGGGTGCTGGGGATCAAACTCAGGGCCTTGTGCTTGCTAGCCAAGCACTCTACCACTTGAGCTAAATCACCCACCCCTGGAAGTTCTTATTTTTACTTTTTTTTAAGTTGTTGTTAGGGGATGGGTAGGAAGAGAGAACGGGGGTATTTCTTGGAAGCTAAAGGAGTGGCAGAAGACAGCATAAATTGCAACTGAGAAATGAAACCTATGGTTTAGCTTGCAGCGAGTTCAAAGATTATGCTAGGAAAAATTGCAGGTGTTGGTTCTGAGGTATTTGGTTTAAATGAAAAAGAAAAGCAAAAAACTAACCTGGAACCTCATCTGAAAGAAGGCCTGGCTTGAGGATCATCCCTTCTAACAAGAACCCCCCTCTACAAGCCCAGGGAGATGAGGGTGATGGGAAGAGGTGGAGGAGGAAGAGGGATGGGCAATGTGTTTTGAGACAGCTTCATCAGGTACTCAAAGACCCAGCCTGTGCCCAGCTTTCTGAATGGACTCAGTGGCATGTGTATGTGGGACGGTAGATTTGTCATTCTTTGGAAGATTTTAAGAGCTGCAACTGGTGGAAAGAATTTTCTGGTGTTCCAAGTTTTGCTGAAGTTCAGGCTATAGAAACCAAATAGTTTCTTAAAAGGTCCAACCAGTTTGCTGGACTGTTTTATTTTCTTTAATGTAGAAAAAAGATTCCAAGATCCTGTTAAGTCTGCAAAGCCTACTTTAAGCATCGCAGAGCTCTGGAGAGGGGAGGGGCAGACAGATCTCTGTATTCCCCCAGTTCAGGAGTCCAGGGGCCCGTATAACTGCCACCCCCTCCCACCCCAACAGAGGTTTGAACTGAACTTGGGACCATGATGCCCAGTCCCACAAGCCTTCTGCTGTACCTCTGAGTCTGTGTAGATTTCAACTTTGTGCATATCCCATTCAGAGCTTCCTCAGCAGCATGATTTATTTAGCTGATGCATTTTCCTAAGATGGTAAGCACCTTGGCTGCGGCGGAAGCATCCACAGCCCTCGGACTTCTCTTGCCCTGGTGAGCCGTGGGTCTGTACTAAGCTGTGCGCTCTCCAGCGGCTCCTTTCTGCCATTTATTTTGTGTCTTCGGGAACAGTTTGGATCCATAATCGATGACACGGGTCTACAGGGTGGAATCTGTGGCAAAGAACAAAAAGGCAGGGAGTGACATCAAAAGTTCAAAGGCAAGTTTGGCTTGGGGCACCTTTCTGAAGTTGGTTAAGTAAAGAAGAGCTGAATCTGCTGTCTCATAGGGAGACATGGACGTCCTTTGTCACTTCCAAGGCATGGTAACCATCTCCAGTGTGTGAGATGCGGCCACGCGTAGGAAAGGTGCCTAGAAGATTCTGTAGTTGGAAACTCAACATGCTTTCAGGGGATTTGAAGAGAGGAAAGGCAATGAAAGACAGCCTTACAAAGGATCTTTGCTGGAGTGATCCAGCCCACTAACTGCCCGCAGGAGTTAGGTCTGTCATTAGCTCAGTGGGATCTATATGTACTGTATTCATAAGAAAAGTGAAGAACAGGGGTGTAAAAGATTTAACCTATCACCACAGATATTCCAGCAATAAGGAGTAATATCTAGAACATATAAGGAACTCACAAAACTCAACAGTAAGAAAAAAAAAAAAAGAATACAGAACAAAAACAAACCAAAAAGCAATCCTGGGGCTGGAAATGTAGTTCAGTGACAGAGTACTTACTTCACGTGAAAAAGGCCCTGGCAGTCAGGCGAGGCAGAACACATCTGTAATCCTAGAACTCTGAGAAGCTGTGGCAGGAGGCTCATAAATTTGAGCCCAGCCTAGATAATTTAGTGACTTAGCAAGGCCCTGTCTCAAAATAAAAAGTAAAAAAAGGCTGGGGGTGTAACTCAGTGTGAAGGTCTTGGGTTCAATCCCCACTACCACTGCCAAAAAGGTGGAGGGGCTAGATTCAATCCTCACCACTGAATACAAACATATTAAAAAAAAAAACCAACCCCATCATTATGGTTTATATTTAACCTCATGCACTCATAAGTAGGGCTTTTGGGAGGTAGGTGAATCATGGGTTTGTGATACTGGATTATGGGTGTGATAACTGGATTAGTCCACTGATTGGTTCTGGGTGTGAATAATGGGAATCCCCACCCTGGGTGTGGGTGACACCAACCAATAGGCTTGTAGCCTGAATGGAATAAAAAGGGAAAGGAAGTTTTGCTTCTGGCTGCCTCCTGCCTGCCCTGCCATGGGCTGTATTTCCTCTGCTGTGCCCCTCTTCCATGCCACCCTGCCTTGGAACTAGCCAGCTCTGGACTGAAACCTGTACAAACTGTGAGCCAAAATAAACTTTCCTCCTTTAACTTGTGGGTGTCAGGTATTTTTTTGTCTCAGCAATGAGAAAGTAACTAAGCCACCCCCCCCAGCATTCCGATTAGAAGATGGGCAAAAGACATGCACAGACATTTCATCAAAGAAGATATACAGGTGGAAAACAAGCACATGAAAAGATGTCCAGCATCATTAGCTGTGAAATCCACAGCCCTCATTATTTGTTAGGGAAATGCAAATTAAACATAAAAATACATGCCTATCAGAATGGCTAAAATGAAAAATAATTCCAACATCTGCCAGGTATGGTGGCACACACCTATAATCCCAGCACTTGGGAGGTTGAGGCAGGAGTATTGCCACGAGTTCAAGGCCAGCCTGCCGTATACAATGAGTTCAAGTTCAGCCTGAACAACATAGTGAGATCTTGTCTCAAAAAAAATAAAAAAAAGTTCCAGCATCAAATGGCAGCAAGGATTTGGAGAAGTTGAACACCAGGTTTTGCTGGTGAGAACATAAAAGGGTAGAGCCGCTCTGGAAAACACTTTCACAGTTTCTTTAAAAAATGAGCATATGCCTGCCATAACACCCAGTAATCACAATCCTGGGAATTTATCCCAAAGAAATGAAGAATTGTTTTCACACAAATGTTCATAGCATCTTTATTTGTTGTAGCAAAAAAAAAACTGGAACCACTCAGATGTCCTTCACTGGGAGAATGGTTGAAACCTGTGGGGGATGACTTGGCAAACAAAAAAGTAATGAATTATTGATATACACAACAACCCAGTAAACCTCCAGTGAATTACTCTAAATAAAAAAGAGACAATCTTAAAAGTTGACATACTGTATGACTCCATTTATTGACCATTCTTGAAATGACAAAATTTTAGAGATGCAGAACACACTAGTGGTTGCCAGGGGTTAAGAAGGAGAGAAGGTAGGAGGGACATGGTAGTGACACTAAAACAGCAACGGAAAGCTTACAGTTTAGACATAAAATGTCCCTGCAGTCTCATGTGTTCAGAGTTGATCGGCTTTGAGGAGGCAATTGGATGGCGAAGGATCGAGCTTCATCAAGTGGCTTAATCTACTGATGAGTTCCTTAGCTGATGGGTTTATTAGGGACAGTGCCTAATTGGATGAAGCAGGTCACTGCAAGCACAATTTTGAAGGGTATGTTTTGTCCCTGGCCCTTTTTTTCTTAGGGTCTTTCCCTTTATCTTTGCCTGTTACCTGACATGAGGGGTGAAGCATTCCTCCATCACACCCTTCCACCATGACATTTCTGCCTTGGAGCCAGTATACCATGCACTGAAACCTGTGAAACTGTGAGCCCAAAAAAACCTCTCCTTCTTTAAGTTGTATATGGTATGTATCTTGTTTCAGCAGTGAAGACGTGACTAAAGCAGGAGAGATCCTTGTGGAGACAGACATGTTCTGTATGTTGAGAGTATCAAGGTCAGTATCTTGGGTGTGGTATTGTTTTAGAGCTTTGTGAGATGTTAACATTGGGAGAAATTGAGAAAGGCTCCATAAGGTTGCTCTACTGTTTCTTACCCTTCATATATTGGGAAAACAATGAACATCTAGTCTAGCTTTTCTAAAGGGACACTTAACAATTTTCATCAGAGGCTTAAGGCTATAAAGTGGGAAAAAGGTAAAGCCTCAGCGGGGGAGGGTCAGAGTGGGGTACCCAATTCTGGAAATGCCCATGATATACCCAAGAATCACCAAGAAAATGTGCTGGCATCAGTTGTCCACCCTCCTAATGGACAAGGCCAAGATTAGCCTGATGGTAACTTTGGGTCAGCAAGGACTGAGATTTACTCTCAAGCTCCAGAGGTCCTGAGGCGCCTCAGACTGCTAACTCTGCCCTCCTCCAGTTCCATGGCTTCTCCTCCCCTCTCCCTGCTCCCAACAGACCTGCTCAAGAGGCCCAGACCATCCTGTCCCTGGAGGCTGGCAATCTAAAGCTTTCCATCAGGCAAATATCTTGCTTCATCAAAGTTTCCTTAGAAACACCCCAGAGAGGAATTGGGTTGAAGACCAACATGGCCATTTTCCCTCTAGCATAGGGATAGATTCCTGGGTCTTAGTACAAATGCCTAGACCAGTAGCTGGCCCCTGTGGAGGGCCCAGGCTGGGTGAAAAATATATATGTGTAAATATCAGAATTACAAGCAGTGGCAAGATATTTTCACCAAGTGGGTTGTGGAATTAGACAATCAGCCTCTCGTCCCCAGCTTACAGGCACTGAGGAGAAATAGGCTCCCTGCTTGGGACGGTGCATGGAATTGCCTGACTACTAAAGTGGCCACTTTCCTCTCCGTGTCCAATGAGTGGAGTTGCTTCTCTGTATTAAACGAGCTGGTGTAACCCTCTGTTCTCAGAGACCCTCAGGTGGAGCAGGGGTCTGTCTGTTTCTTGAGCCTCCACCCCACATACAATGCCCCTCTTTTCTTCTGTGACCTCCCATGACTCTGAACTTAACTTCAAGCCCAGATTTGCCACCTTTTCCTTTCCTGGGTCCATCCCAACACCATCAACCACAAACTCCACATTTATAGGATGTGATCTTCCACATTTTGGGCCGCTTGAGCCCATCCCGCCTGGCCACTTCTGGGGGGGGGGCTGTTCCATCAGAGGCCATCATCCATTTCCTCCCTCATGCTCCACTTTAAATTACAAGTTTATATTTGCTTTTTACATATCTGGGAAAAATAACAATAAATTTATGTGGTTTGGTTTGCTAGCTCTATTTAAAAAAAAAAGGCATGTTATTTTGGCTGGCTGTATAGGATTGATGAGGATTGTTGGCCTTCTTTTCTCTGTACTTCTGGAAGAAGAGGGACAGAAGGTAGATCAGGAATGAAGGGAAAGGGGAAGGGCTGGCCAAGAGGCAAGTGCCTCATGGGGAGGAGAACCCAAAGCCCTGGGGACGAGAGACACTGGGGTGGGGGCTTCCTGCCTAAGAGGAAACTGGGATCCACCCCGTATTTGTCCCATGGGGATGCAGCAAGACAGGCCTGTGAGGGCTGGCTGTCATCTCTTCCTATCTTGACATTCAGGTCCAAACACCATATTGGTAGCATGAAGTCAGCCATGGTAGGAATATTTACACCACTGAAATCGGCAAGGTAGGAATATTTACACCACCGAAATCGGCAAGTGTTGTTCAACATTCCCCAGCACTCCGCATGGCATTCCCAAGCAGAGGGGTCTCTCGTATGGTTGGAGACCACCAGAGTCCCTGGGTGAGTAGCTGAGCCCTGAATTTCTGGACTCTGGTCTCTGGTTGTTTCCTTAAGTGCATGTTTTTAATTCATAATACTAGGAAGATTCATTCAGAGAAACCAGAAACAGACCCTCTCTTGGACAGTGGGCAAAATCATGGAAATCATAAGCAAAATAGGAAAATCATGAACTCAGGCTCAGGCAGTGATTATGTGAAGAACAGGTAGAAAAAAGAGCAAAGAAACACCTTGTAAGCAGTTTTAGGAGGAGAGAGATGAGGCTCAAATCAATTCTCTTTTAGAGAGTAAAAAATAAAATAATCATTCCTTCTTGAGCGTGTTAAATTTTCCACAAACTGCTGTAAAAGAGGTGTGATGTCACTACTGCCATCCCTGCCCAGCTCTTAAGTGGCCCCAACATCCAACTTCAAGACCAGCTGCAAAGGGACAGGCCGTTTCCACAACCCGAGCCAGCGACGGTCACCAGCGCCTGCCCTTGCTCGCTGTGCTGTGTTTACCATCCAGGTTTCCCCATTTACTCGGATCAATCCTGTACTTGTGCATCATTTGCCACAACATGAACACATCTCTGAGCCACCCTTTACAGCCTCAAACCCTCTTGTTTTGGAATGTCAGAGAGCCCTGGGCCACAGCCAAGGGCTTCATAGCTGGTCTGGTAATGTGGGAAAGTTAAAGACGCTCGGTCCTTGTCATACGACAAGACCGGGCAATGGGAAGGACCTCTCCGAACCCCAAGAACCTGGTATAAAAATCCACTGGATCCTCCATCTTCTTCTATTGATTTTCTCTACTCTTGTTGTTGCTGGGCCTAGCATAGAGATGGCTTTAGAACAAGAAGCTGGATGGTGAGGAGGTTGGCTGGGAGCTCCTGGTTGGCTTTCTGTCAGCCTACTTCCAGTTAACATGGGGCCTGGACAGCTGGAGAACTGGAAACCATGAAGAGGCCACCTGGAAGTTCTCAGGCAGCTGCGGAGAGACTGAAGCACTGGTCCATGGGGCCCGAGGACAGAATGCCAAGGGCGGTGCAGAGACATGAACTCTCCCAACGCTGTCAGCCGAGTCTGAGGCCAGTGGCGCCACCACCCAGGGCAGGCAACACATCCTGCCTTGGATCGCCTTTCTCCCTGGGCCCTGCTGAAGTGCGAGGGGGTGAGTGTGCTTCTGCAGATCCGGAGTGTTTCCTGGGCGCAGGGAACAATCCGTCCTCACGGCCCTGGGCCTTTCGGTCCTCACTGCACCATTCTAGCACCATGGGTGACAAACACAGCAGCCTCCTAACTGAGGCGGGCTGGGCGAGCTGTGGGAAAACCCCCAGGAAGCCTGATTATCGCCCTCAGATCTTTCTGGCTGGAATCGTGCTGTGCCATCCTTCACGGTTCTCCCACAGATGAGGTGCTAGATGACAAAGTTCCTGGGAAGGAAGGGACCCTGCAGGAGAGGAGGAGCGTGGCTGTTTGTTACTCCCTGTGGAAATTTTTAGAAGCAAATCAGTTCAATGGCCAAGTGAAGGAATTGGCAAGCTGAGGCTTTGTGGGAGTTTCAGTGGGTGGCTTTTGGTGGCTTGGCCTCTGGATCCCCAAATAACCTTCCTGGGGATCCCCAAGGACTGAGGAGACAGTGAAATAGAGAGACAATGAGAGAAACAGAGAAAGGCAGAGAGAGAGAGAAACAGGGAGGTAGAGGCAGTCAGGGCAACAGGGAGGGTAGGAGCGCAAGGGAGCTGAGAAAGAAACAGAGTGTGGGTGACGTCCAGGCTCTTCCGGTTCCTGCAGTCCTTGGGAAGACACGGCATCCCTCCCACGAGTGGCTCCAGGAGGCAGGTGGGGTGTCTCTGGAGTTACTGGCCGCAGACTGTCCCGGGGGGCTGGGCAGTTGGAGGACAGACACGGCCCACATCAGAGAAACAGAGACTCCCTTCGCACAGTCCATGTGCACCGGGAGGGGCTGAAGGGGTTCAGAGGCTCGGGGAGGTCAGGTCACCTCCAGCCCAGCCATACGCACTCACTGCAAGACACCTGCTGTGCTCCCCAGAAGAAAGTAAATCCAGCTGCGGTGATGTTTTCTGCCAGCCTGCCTTAAATTGGTGCGCCAGGCAGCTATCCTTAGCAAGGCTAATTGCAGCACAGCTCAGATAACTCTTCCTCAGGTGAGTGCCCCTGCTCCAGGTGCGGCACAGCCGGGCTCCTACCAGCTCAGCTCTGCCCACCTCCCGCCAGGACTGCCCAGAGCAGCCTCATCCAGAGATGCCTGCGAGGCTCGGTGGCTAACGACTGACTGATGCAGGGACGCAGCCCATGCTAATGGTGATCTCTGTTCTGCAGTTTAAGCTCCTGAGGTCCCCGTGGGGTTAGGCTGGGCTTCTCCTGAAGCACACTGGAGCCCAGCCTCTTCCCCTGCCCACCATACCACCCCTTCCTCAATAAGTCACTGGCACAAGAGTTCCCACCTCAGGCCCTGCTTCTAGGCAGCCCCAGACAGTACTCGGCTATGTTGAGTTCTTACTATGTGCTTGGCACCGTGGTAAATGTTTGGTATGCTTTGTAGAAGCAATTTATAAGTCTGCTGTTCTTACCCCCATTTTACAGCTAGGGGAACTGAGGCTCTGTGAGATGCCTATTCCAGGTTGTGTGGCTGGTGTGCTCTGGAGTTAGCATTCAAACTCAGATCCATCTGTCCCCAAATGAAGACATGCTCTTTAGCACCAAATGGAGAAGGATGCCATGTGCTAAGTTCCGAATGTGTCCCCCAACGTGTAGATATTGTAACTGAATCGATGATGTGATGGTATTAAGAGATGGGGTTTTAGGAGGACAGCGAGTGAACTTTTAAAAAGTTGGAGAGAACCAGGTAGGCCCCTCTTGCCCTTCCATCCCTCTGCCATGTAAGGACACTGTGTTCCTCTTCTCCCAAAACTGCAGTGTTCAGAGTGCCATCTCAGAAGCAGAGACTGGCCCTCTCGCCAGACGGGGAAACTGCTGGTGCCTTGATCTTGCACCTCCAGCCTCCAGATCAGCGAGAAATAAATTTCTGTTCATTGTAAATCACCCAGTCTTGGGTATTCTGTCATGGCAGCATGAAAGACTAGGACACAAAGCTAGAACTCTGAAATCTGCATTTTCCTCTTTCCCTTCCTGCTTCCCTTTAAGCTTTGTAGGAGTAGAAGGAAAATTACTGAAAGCTTTGGCTTGATTCAATTAATGCTTCATTTGGTTAGTTTGGGGCGAGGGGCAGGCTGAATTTGGGGTGACTTTCCAATCTGCCCAACTTTCTGATCTTGCTTCTGGTTCAGATGGCTCCCACTTACAGGCCTGAGGCGGCTGCCTGCCAGGGCTCCCTTCTCCAAAGCAGAGTCCCTTTCTGAGGGCCACCTTCCAGGACAGGCAGCTGCGGGCCCTGGAGACCTGCATGCCATCTGCTCCACTATGTCACAGCATTAGTCCTCTAAGAGGAAACAGTAGGAAGGAAAGTTGGCCTGGGGCTAAACCGAAAAGTGATTAGGCTCAGGCCCAGGCGGAAAAGGCTGAGCCAGACTGACTGCAGCCGCAGTCTCCACCTACCTGCAGCAGCTCATCTGCTCAGACCATGTGTGTGCTTTCTTCCACGGGTCGCACAGGTGGGAGGAGTCTGCACAGCGGAGCCTGGAGGGAGCAAAGGACCAGCTGCCCGTCAGCAGCCCTCCTGTGCATCCTGCGGGGCCTGCGTGCCTCTCCAGGAGGGACTGAGGACCCCTGGTCCAGCCCTTCTCCAGCGGAAGTAACAGGGGCTGGAGTCAGGACAAGAAGGGATCTTGGAGGTTTCCTTTTCATTCTAAAGACGATTTTCAGAGAGAGGAACTGGCCAAGTGACTCATGAAGAGGTGCTGTAGTGAATCAGCCAGGTTAACTGCGTTTGGAGTAAAGAAATCTGTGGAATGGACCCAAATAATCACTTGTAGAAGACTGATTAAAAAACAGATTTGACCCCTACATACAGAAACTAAAATGTGATGAGGTGAACCTGTGTGTACTGATACAGAACCATCTTTAAGATAGGCTATTAAGTGAAAAAAGCCAAGTGACTGGAGGGAGTGTGTGTAGCCACCATTTTAGTGTATGTGCTGGCTAAGTGAGCACAAGTAGCTGCCATTTTGAGTAAGAAAAAGGAATCTGTGTGCATAGACTATCTCTGGGGGATTACACAAGGAGCGAACACTCTTCTGCTGGTAGAGGGAGACCATGATATGACTTTTTTAAAACAACAACAACAAAAAAGGAAAAAAAAGAAACGAGAAAAAGAACTATGGAGTCAGTTGGACCTGGGTTTTGAAACCTGGTCTCATCCCTTACTGGCTGGGTGACTTGGCAGAGTTTCAACTCTCTCAACCTCCATGTCGTCATCAGCAACATAGGAATAACAATTGCATTATTACAAACAATTGTAGTTTCCAAACAAGCTGGGTGGTTGGAAAAATTGAGTGATAAATTCATGTTAGGCACAAGACTCAGTCCTATGAACTGTCATTATCTTTATTAATAAAGACTTTTCACTCAGGCCACTGTTTCTTACAAGACCAAAGGCAGCCACAAATTGCCTTCTTTCCTAGGAGCATGGGGTACTGTAGGTGTCCCCTGGTGGCCAGTGGGCAGGCTCGAGGTGCCTCCAGGTGTGGGATGTCTGACAGCCCAGCATGCATACTGGTGGTCCACCTACCTGCATGACTGGACTCGGCATGTAGGGCTGGAGGGGAGGAGGCCACTCTCCACCCTTCCCTGGGTCATGCTGGAGGAAGAAACTGGCTTTGCTGCTCACCAACCGCACAACTCGAGCAGGTAATGGAAACCTCAGAGTAGGTAACAGAGGCCTCATCAGGCCTGCCTGTCTTTCAGAAGCCAGCAGCGCTCAGGTATTATATGAAAAGGCCCTGAAGGGGCTGGGGATTTAGCCCAGTGGTTAGAGTGCTTGCCTTGCAAGCCCAAGGCCCTGAGTTTGATTCCCAGCACCAAAAAAAAAAACAAAAAACAAAAAACAAACAAACAAAAAAACCCCTGAAAACTGTAAGATGCTGTGCAAAGGAAATAGAGGCCAGTGAGGTAAAGCACTTTCACCTGAGCTTGCACAGTAAGCATCACGAAAGGCTGTCTATGGGGGACGTCTGGCTGCTTCACAGGGGAAACTGCTAAGACCAGTTTGGGGCCCCACACTTAGCTATTCCACCCTCTCTCAGCACTGGCCTTTCTAGGGAGCAGATCATTAGACCAATGGGGCACGACCCTAAACCAGCTCCAGAGAGTACAAGGAGAGGGCCTCAAGTTGGGCAGGAGAAATGGGCCTCGGGGATTCGTGCTGTGCCATCCTTCCCGGTTCTCCCAGAGATGAGGTGCTAGATGACAAAGTTCCTGGGAAGGAAAGGGTCCCTGGGGGAGAGGAGGAGTGTGGCTGTTTGTTACTCCATGTGGAATGTGTTAGAAACAAATCAGTTCAAAAGTTTGTTCCTGGGGTTGAGGATTTAGCTCAGTGGTACAGCACTTGCCTAAGTTCGATCCCCACCACACCTTGCCCCCCCAAAAGTTTCTTTCTTTTTATTACTGTATGGTGTTGCATGATATGGGTGTATACAGAATTTAGCCATTTACTCACCAAAGGACATTTGTTTGTTTCCCACTGCTTTATGGTTATTTCCTTGGCATTTTGGACAAACATACTCGGTATTTATTCACCTGTCTTGTTATTTTCCATCCTCCTTCTATAAAGGAAGCTTCATGAAAGCAGAGACTTTAGCTTCCTTTGTGCACCATTGTGTCTTTGGGGCCAAGAACAATGCCTAGTACATGATAAGAACTTAATAAACTATTTGTGGAGTAAATATGAATGAATTTTACAGATAAGGGATTTAGATTTAGGGAATGGTCTTAGTCCATATTGTGTAAAGAAAAGAAGTTTGTTTTGGCTTATAGTTTTAGAGGCTGAAAAGTCCAAATTCAAGAGGCCACATCTGGTGAGGGCCTTATGCTGCGTCATAACATGACAGATGGCATCACTTGGCAGAAGTGTGCTGGAGAGTGATGAGCGGCGCATGCGGAAGAGAGGTCACATGGCAGGAGAGGAAGCCAGAGAGTGCGCCGAGAAAGCTGAGTTTAAGTAGTAACAACCCACTCTGCAGGTAATGTATACATTGGTTCCCTCTGTGGGCAGTACCCTCCACGAGTGATCGCCTCTCACTGGGCCCCGCTTCTTAAAGTCCTACCACTCTTGATGCCATTAGTGGGCACCACACCTACAGCACATGAGCCTCTGAGGGGCAAACCAGAAGCAAACCATAGAGAAATGTAAGTAAGTTACTCAAGGTTGTGGAGCCAGCAGCTGCCAGAGCCTGGTCTTCTACCAGCTCTCTCCATGCAAAGGCCCGTGTCCACCCCGCACCCGATCCTGATCCTTCTTCTTTCCAGCTAAGTGTGGGCAAAGCAGGCTCCTGCTTCTGTGTTTGTTTTGGCTGAAAGGATACTGGCAGGGATTTTCAAATGGAACTTTACTGACAGCCCACAAATCCCAAAGGGGAATAAACAAGGAAAACATGAGGATTTACAAAATGTTGAGCTTATAAAATATGTTCTTTTTCTTTTTTAAAAGGGATGTTGTATCAGTTTCCTATGGCTGCTATAACAAATTACCATGGATTTGGTGGTTCAAAACAACATAAATTTATTCTCTTGCAGTTGCAGAGGTCAGAAATCTAAAACTGAAGTGTTGGCAGGTCTGTCCAGCGGGACAGAGAAAATGGTGAGAGGTAGCTTGGAAAGTGCAGTGTTCTTTGACCTGTATTATATCGGCATGCATTATATTCACAAAATGTTTACAATAATAATGATGATGGTGAAAATAAGCTTAATGTTAAGATACCCCACGGGGGGCTTGGCTCCTACACATCCATCCTCCCAGCTGCCGGACAGCCCAAAGGAATTAAAGTGATGGGTGGCTGGAAGTGCCCAGGTGCCAGCCTTGGGGAGCTGCGCATGTCCTACTGGAGAGGACAGTGCGGGGAACAACGCTGGGTACCATGTAGCTCCAGTTTACTTTCCCTACTGCCCTTGCCACTGTGGGCATCAGGATGGGGCCACAATGGCCACCCGGGGGCCAAGTTGCCAGTTCGCTCAGGTGGTCTAGGGGCAAATTTCTGCCCAAACAGAACCACCATGTGATAACAACTGCCCTTCCCCTGAAAGATCTCCCTCTCAGGACTTGAGGTGGGACATGTGGAGAGCCCAGTGGTTGGCAGCAAAAGAAAGGTCATGATCTAGAGAGGCCACAGAGATGGAGAGCCACGACAGCGCTCAGCTTGGAGGTGAGCAGCAGCCATGTGAGGTCCAGGGCAAGGTGGACAGGTGGTTACAGAGGAGCTGAAGTCCAGAGGCTGGGGGAAGAGTCGTAGAGAGGAGGTTGAGGGTGGGTGAGGACTGGGGATCCTATGGCCCTCTCCAAGCCTGAACCAGACTTGAGAAGTCTCATCTGAAGCCCTGATTTTGGATTCCCACAGACCCCCATCTCTCTATGATTGCATGAGTCCGGCTCCCAGCACTGAGTGAGGCCACCTTAGGAGATGAATGAATCTGACAAAGACCCCTGAGGGTGATGGGAGTGAGAAGGGCCGCTGCCTTCCCCCGCCAGCTGTGTCAAAGCTAATGTCAGGACAGCGAGGCTGCGAGGGAGGATCTGAGGCAACAACGTGATGTCGATTCTACTTACACCCTATGGCCGGATGGTGCTGGGTTCAAATCTCAGCCCTGCCACCTCCTAGTTTTGTAGCATTGGGTGAGTTATTTAAGCAAGCAAACCACAGTTGCTCATCTCTCTAATGTAGTAAAATTGCCCACCTTGCTGCGTAGTTGTAACAGTCTCTGGAGACAGCAGGAGCAATAGCCAGCATTTCTTGTACCCTTGCTGCCTTCAGGCCCTGGGTGCGAGCTCCTGCCAGGCTACCTCATTAAATCCTCACAACGACCTTATGAGTTAAGGATGGTATTGCCCCGATTTTACAGGTGGAAATGCTATAACCAAGACACCCACACCCACACTCATCCTCATTACTCAGGGCGGCCGCCATCACCACAGTTCTGGGACTCCTTTGGGTGATTGTAATTAGTGGCAGGTTGAGCGCCTGAGGTCCTCCGACTTGGGGTCAGTGCAGCCACCCTGTGACCTCCCCATTTGTCCTTCTTCCCCCTCTGTCCCCTTTTCTCTTGCTCTCTTTGGGCCACTGGATGTGAACACCAAAGTCAGACTCTGCCACATGCAGGCTGGTGGCCTGGGACCTTGTTCTTTGTCTCATTTTCCTTGACTCTAAAGTGAGTTGTGCCAATTGTCCCTCTTCCCTGTGAGAATGTTTGTGAGGCACGAATCCACAGGAGACAGTTTGACTTTGTGGCTGAGGTTTCCTGTTGGTGGCTGTCCTGCCTGCTTTGCACTGAGGTGAGCTGGGGTCACGTCTCCTCCCTGCCATCCAGAGCTCCTGGTGGCTTTCCCACCTGCACTCAGTGCCCAGCCTCTTCCGAGATGAGCTCTGAGGTCCTGGATGGGCACCAGCATCTCCTCGTCACCTGCCCTGTTCTGCTGGCCACCACTAACTCCATCAAGAGAGCGACCTTCCTGGGAAGGACCAGAGGATGCAAGCTTGGGAGACAGGGGTGGGAGGTGGGGTGTGGGATGGTTGTGCATGTTGAGAAGTGAGGAAAATTCATTTCCAGGAGACAAAGGACAAAGAAAAAGCTTATGAGACAGATTGCCACCAAAGAGGAACTCAAGAGGAATTGAGAAAGCGGGGCTGGGTAAGTTCTTACCAATTCCAAGAGGACCACTTCCTGGCCTTCAGTTCCAAGAGATTCCTGGTTTCTTCCAATCCATTTCCCTTTCTTTTAAACTCATTTGCGCTTACTTGAAACAGACAGAACATTCTGGGACTGACTACTTGGCAGAGAGCAACTGTGTCTGACAGACTTCTCCATGGAAGGAGAATGGTCACTCACGTCTTCCAAAGAACACTCCAGAAAGCTGAGTCAGAAGCCCCCTCTCCATCCAAGCAACAGGAGCCCCTGTCCTCTCCATCCAGGCACCAGCCTCAGCCGTCCCTGGGCTGTCCTGCAGGGCCCAGGGGCACAGCGCCTTGTAGGGGAGTTTCAGCAAAGCTGCACTGGCTGAGTCAGTAGGGCTGGGGGCCTGGGGGTCTGCCTCTGACAGGCCTGACAGGCCCGAAGGGCCCCGGTGAGGCTGCTTGGTCCAAACCCACACCTGAGTAGCATGGGATTCTGATGTTCCCTAAAAATGGGAACTGCGGTCTGGTCCACTGCTCACTTGCTTCCCATTTCATAGCCGGCACATTCTACCTGCACCTCGCAGCCCAGACAGCTGCGGCGGGCGTGTTACCTGCGCTGTGTCTTCGTGTGTGCCCTGGGCAGAATCCCACAGAAGCACCTTGGCACAGGAACAAGGCATTTACTCTTCTGCTCCAGCACAAGGGTGACAACATGTGGGAGCCAGAAATCCCAGGTGACCCAAACAAAGAACAAAGGTGTGCAGCACCTGTGGCACCTTTGGGATAGGTAAGGGTTCAGCTCTTGATGTCATCGCAGGGAGAAGGGGAGTTTTAGCTGTGCTTGCACTATTTTTTATCATGCATTTTCATATCTCATTAACCATTTTAAGTCTCCACCTCAGGGTGTGATTTTTTGGCGGGGGGTGCTGCTGGGGCTCAAACTCAGGGCCTCGTGCTTACCAGGCGAGTGCTGTACCACTTGAGCTAAATCATGAACCCCTGATTTATTTTTTTAACTATGCTAATAAAGTAAAAGTAACTATAGGTTACTTTATTTATTTATTTATTTATTTATTTATTTATTTATTTATTTATTTTTTTGTGGTGCCGGGGATTGAACTCAGGGCCTTATGCTTGCAAGGCAAGCACTCTAATCACTGAGCTAAATCCCCAGCCCCAACTATAGGTTACTTTAGTGACTGTTTTACATATGTGTTTATCGCTTATAACTTGGAATTTGTCCCTTATCATCTTAGGAAAGTTCCAAATTAGGTTTTGAGCAGGGTGGACCACTCCTGTGCCTCAGTGGGTTTTATTTTATTTTACATTTATTTTGGTTTTTTGAGATAGAGTTTCATTATGTCATAGTTTAGGCTGGCCTTGAACTCACTATGAAGCCCAAGCTGACTTTGAAATCCTAGTGATCCTCCCGCCTCAGCCTCCCAAGTGCAGGAATTATAAGCACATGTTACCATGCCTGACTTGGGTTTGATTTTAATGATCTCAGTTATTTTTTTATTTATTTTTCTCTGGCTTCTTAGTATCTCTGCTGATTACATAGTTTTTGAAGACTGAGTTCTGAGTTCACCTCCATTCTTTCAGTCTCCTAGTGTGTTATCTTAATGTTTTTTAGCCTTGAAGACTGGTCCACTTTTTAACTCTCAATTCCCTGTATATTCATAAGCCCCACAAGATTGAGCACCTAGTTGACTGAGGTTGGTGGCTGTTTTCCCAGTTGAGGCAACCTAGTAGAGAGATGGCAGGGACTTTGGAGCCAGCTGTCAATCCTAGCCCTGCTTCTCATTTGGTTAGTGACTTTGGATGAGACACTCAGCCCCTCTGAGCCTGTAGATGTGGAGAGTTTGTGAAGACAGTGGGACTTGGTAGATGGCAAACACCCCTAGACCTTACTTCTCATTGGTTAATTGCGAGCTGCCAGGAGGCCTGCTGGGAAGCTGAGTGCCTAGGCAGGTGGGGCCACCCTGCAGCCAGGAGCTCAGCATCCTGAGGGGAGAAGATTTGGTCTTCCTGGAAGAGCTGAGGACACCTCGGCTATTAATTCCTTAGCTACACCTGCCTTGCTTCCTGCAGCTAGTGGAGCTAACCCCTCTTGCCACCTCCTCTAGGACTGATTTCTGTAATTCTGAAAGGAATTTTTTTTTTTTTTTGATGCTGAGGATCGAACTCAGGGCCTTGCACTTGCAAGGCAAGCACTCTAACCACTGAGCTAAATCCCCAGCCCAGGAGAGTATTTTTAAGGGACATTTTAAATGCACAGATTCCTGAGTGGCTTCCTGCTAAGGGACACATTTGGTTTTTTTTAGAAATCGTGCCTGAGACCTGGGAGGACCTCACAGGAGGAAGGAAACTTGCTCCTGAGGAACACAGGAGGCTGAAGTGCATGATGCTCTGGAGAACTTGAAGCAAGCAGGGACGCCTGGGCTGAGAGCGGGGGCGGGCACAGCTCACTGAACATGTTCGCCTTTATAGAAAGTGCAGTCACTTAGGGTCCAGTCCCTGTGTGGTGCACAGGAGCTGAGCGGGGTGTGAGCAGCAGGAGCAGAGCTGAGGTCAAGTCATGCGCCCGGCTGGGACCTTCTCTCAGCAGCCGTCTCCTCCGCCGGGCCAGGTCTGGGCTGCCTGCCGACCTGCAGCAGGTCCCTGCCTGGGTGCGCAGCAGCAAGCACACCTCCCGTCCAGCCAGGGCTGGTGACAGACTCCTGCCAGAGCTCCCGGCCCCGATGAGGCTTTATCCCTAATTCTAATACCGCTCTCCAATTCACCATAATTATCCAGAAGGGTTAGTGGAAGCTTGTTGAATCCTGAATGTCTTTATTGGATCTTTTGGGGCAGAAAGGGAGTTGCCACAGTGACCAGGGGTGATTTGATCCCATCACGGCTCAGAACATCTGCTCTGTTCTCACACTCTTGCAATAGTGCCACACAGAAAGGCTTGGGGTCGGGGATGCCACATCAAGGGTGTGGGCTCTAATTAACTAGATGCCCCCACACCTGATCCTTGTAGGGCCAGTGCCATCTCTGTGAGCACAGGATACCAGGCTAAAGTCTGGAGCCTCTCTGAGGAGGGTCTGTTCTGTCTTCGCAGCAGTGTGTCCCTTACTGGGTCTGCATACAAAGCACATTTTGTTCATATGTCCATGGCTGCCCATATATCCATCCAGCCACCGGTCCATCCATCCACTCATCCATCCACTCAGCTGTCCGTCCATCCAGTCTCCCATCTACTTATCCATCCATCCATCCTCCTTCTGTCCATTCACTTAGCCTTTCGTGCATGCATCTAGCCACCCGTCCATGTTACGGGCCCTCTTACCTACCCACTTTTCATCTGTCTGTTGGGACTCGAAAAGCAATACCCCAAAGTGAGGTGCTTTGACATCTAATCTGGAGAAACTGGCTTAGAATCAAGGTCTCTTAGACCCACTCCCTCTCTTGATTTTTTTTTTTTTTTTAATCTCCCATGGGCTCAGGGAAGGGCTTTCTCTGAAGTTTGTCTGGAGGAAATTTCTTCCCAAAGAAACTAAAAGCTGTTGTCAACTTTTTAGACAGATGTGCCTTCTATTCTTCTGAGAGCAGCTCTGACAGATTATCTGAGAGACCTTGCTGACATCCTGCAGCACTCACGTTTCCGTAGTTTGTCCAGAAAGTGTTGCCCACCTCCCCAGCCACTCAGCTTCCGAAGAGAATCATCACAAGTCAGGGCCTATTAATTCCCCCATTTCTCTCTGCCCTGTGAAGAAGGGTACATAAGCATGTGAACCTCACTGAGTGATTGAGAAATTATTCTTCATTCCCTGTGCATGTTAAATAAATTTGTATGCTTTTCCCTCGCCTGTTAATCTGTCCATCATCAATTCATTCCTGTTACTTTGAATAGGTTCATTCATCTCTCCCTTGCTATCTCTTTTCTTTCCTTCCTTCCTTCCCACCGTTAGAGTTGAGGGAGCAAGAAGAAACTGTAAAACCCATAAAGATATATTTGAGAAGTACACAGTACCTGCCATTCTTTTCCCTTTGTTTTCCCATGGTAAAAGTGTAAACACCAAAATATTAATTTAATGATGTCATTCAAATGTAGAATATGCATGTCAAACATTTATATATTACTGAGGGAAATAGAAAGAAAGTAAACTGGTTCAAAGAGTAAATGTAATACTAAGTGTCATCTTAAAAAGGTATGTCACAGGGGTAGGGAGGGAGGATTATGCAGAATTTAGGGGATTTTTGGGAGCAGTGAAACTTCTGTATATCATTGCAGGCTGGCTACAGATCATACATGTGCCCAAACCCACAGAACTATGCAACTCAGTGTCTACCCTAATGCAAACTATGGACTTTGGTTAATTATTATACAGCAATACAGCAATATTGGCTCAGCAATTCTAACAAATGCACAAAGCTAATTAAGGGAAGATGTTAATAATAGTGGAGTCTTGTTGCGGGGCAGAAGTAACGTGGGGAACTCTCTGTTCTTTCTGCCAAATTTCCTGTAAACTTGAAGTTGCTGTATGAAATAGTCTGCTAATAATTTTTAAACAGACTGTCAGAGTGAAAGTGCTGAATTAGATCAAAACTTGTTAATGGCCTACGGAGCAACAAAAACCTCTAGAGTTACACAGAATATATTTCCATCTCTGCTAGGCAAGATTTACAAGTCAGTATGTACCCTCAAGGAATTGCAACCCCCAGGTGGGAATAAGTGGCAAAGTCAAACAAAGCCACATTCCCTTAGATAATAAAAGTTGAGTGGGAGCCAGGACAGCTGGAACGCTGGTGAATTGCTGGTGGGAACACAAAATTGTAAAGTCACTTGGGAAAAGGGTTTTGCAGTTTCTGATAAAGCTAAACATTATCTATACTTGCCTTGGGATCCAATGAGTCTGCTCTAGAGAAAAAGGAAAACTATGTCCAAAGGAAGACTTTTCTGTGAATGTTCACAGCCAACACAGGTAACAGTCTAAGTAACCACCAATTGGTGAGTTGATAAGCAAATTGTGACTTACTCATGCAGTGGAATTCCACTCGGCAAGAAAAAGGAATGGGCTACTGCAGAGGTGGTGAACCTGTGGCACCCCAGCTGCAGCAGGCTGTTATTATTGAAAGCTCTAAAAGGTTGGCCATCCCCGGGCTACAGTACTGTAAGATAGCAAAACAGCTTTGATCTTCCACCTGTATGCTAATGAGATGACTGGGGGCTGGGCCGGGCCCAAGCCTCACCTGCTGGTCTCCAGGTTGGCCCTCCTCTGGGAGTAGCCCCACAGCAGCACCCCATGTCACCTGCTTTTTAAGCATGTAGCCACAACAGTAGGTTGGTGGTGTTTTTCCATCTAGCAGCCTTTATTCAGTATGGCAATCAAAACCTGGCACCTACAGAAAGGTCTAAACTCCTCAGACTATCATCCTAAGGGGGTCTTCAGTGTGACCACCCCAGGAGGTTTTCATACCCAGGAACGGCCCTCACCAACATCCCTAAGACCTCCACATCTCCTGAGTCTCCCTCAGGCCTCCACGGAATGATCAGTTGCTGTCCACCCATCTCCCAGGGAGGAAGCCTCGGAGTCAGGAGCTGGACGCCACACTCAAATAAAGGGACTTTCTGAACACAACAGGCAGTAGGCCCTCTGAACTGGTTGGTTAGAAATATTTGAGAAAAAATTGCTTTTATACTGAACACATACACTGTGTAGACCTTCTCCTTGTCATTTTTTCCTAAGAAATACAGTATATGTACTAATTACACAGCACTTACATTGTACTAAATATGATAAGTACTCTAGAGATGATGTCAAGCACAAGGGAGGCGATCTGTGGGCTATATGCAAACACATCACCATTTGGCATAAAAGTGTGGGAGGATTTTGATATCTGCCAACATTCCTGGAGCCAAGGCGCCCCCCAGCCCCTGACAGCGAGCGTTCCCCTGGCTCCTCCTCTGCCTGGACATTCACACAACCACACCGAGCACCTGCCGCTTACCCCTCCAGCTCCCGGCGGGCCCCAGAGAGCAGAATGGGGCCAGTGACCAGGCTGGCTGGGTGGCAGCCCAGTGGCCGCCGGATGCCCTGTCGTTAGAGGCTCAGGCCTGAACTTGGAAATGGAAGCCTTTTCTCTATCTCTTGCAGGTGAACTGGCTCATGATGTCACCCTCCCACTCCAGCCCATTTCAGACAATGTAAAGATGAACTAGCCTCCACTTTGGCGTCAGCTCCTCAGGTGGGAGGATGAAAGAGGAAATGCTAATTTTGATGTCACAGTTACCAGATAGAAAGTCTGAAGGAGGGCAGTGTGCCACCTTGGCACGAGGATTACTAGGAGCTGAAGGCAACAGAGAAGAAGTAGAGGAAGGGACGCTCTCTGCCCTCCCGCTACTTGTCCCCCAAAAGAACCAGATTGGTAAAGGTGTCCCCTGCCCCTCTCTTAGTCCCAGAGAGGTGGCACCAGAGGAACCCACACAATGCATCAGTGAATCACCTTTGCCTGCATTCCCGTGTTTGCTTTTCCACACCTTTCTGCCCCTAGAAACTCCACGTCCTCTCCCTGTGTCTTGTATTTCTCTGAGAATGCATTGTTCTTTGGTCAAGAGGCTTGGCGAAGCCTAGTTCTGACCACCCTCTCAGTTACTCATCTCCGAGTGCTCCCACGTGTAAGGCAGAGCACAAGCTAATGCACTTCAGTGTATTCTTCTCTTGCTGATTTCTCTGCCTCAGTCTAACTCACAGGGCCTGCCCCGCTGGAGAATTTAGGAGGGAAGGGGAAAAAGAATTGTGTCTTCCCCCATACCTAACCCATTAGAGGAAGAAGTCTTAACTGAGATAGAAGCCTCTGACTGCCTTTTCCTCCTATCTTTCTTCTTTCCTTCCCTCCTTCTTTCCTTCCTCCCCCCACTCCCCCCAATGGGGATTGTACCCAAGCCCTTTTTTATTATTAATTTTGAGATGATAAAAATTTTGCTAAGTTGCCGAGGCTGGGCTTGGACTCAAGAGCCTCCTGCCTCAGCTTCTCAGAGTGCTGAGAGCATTACAGGTGTGTGCTGCCATACCCAGCCTGACTGCCTTTTTGAGCCTAAATTTCAAAGAGGGCAGCGTGAGGCAGAAAACCTTCTGCCTCCTCCTAGCCCCTTGGTGGGAAACAGCAGGCGGTTCCAGGTTTTCGCCTCCCGAGCTTCCCCCTGGCCAGGGAGACCCCAGACTCCGCAGCCCATCAGCCCGGGCCTTCGCATGCCTTCCTGACCAGAAACCTCCCAACACCTGGATTGTTGCAGAGCTGCCGCCTTTGTACCCAGAAATAACTTCAGTCTTTCAGCCTCCAGGATGGCGAGCAAGTAAATTTCTGTGGCTTAACCCACCTAGATTTAAACTCACTAGGAGTGTGTGCTTCCCGTCTGTCAAGCATTGATACCCACTTACGATCATCTCATTTCCTCATCCCCGTCACCCAGCAAGAGTGACGACCTTGCAGTATCCATTAGCAGCTTAGGGGATGGAGGCTAAGAAAAGGGGAGCAATTCCACTGGGCTCTCCCAGAGCCATGAGCAGAGACGCTGGGATCCTAACCCTAATCCAGACTCTAGGGCTCCAGAACTTTCCTCTTAACCGCTGGAGTGCACTGAGGCTGCAACAAAGAAATTGTCTACTTTTCCCAACTTCAGCGAGACTGCGTTGCTCAGGCAGGAAATGCCCAAGCCTGGGGGTCCTGGAGGCTTCTGGGGACGCATCCAGTCATTCCACTTGGTAGAAACCTGACTGCGGCTGCAAAGCTGAGGACAAGCTTTCTCACTGCACAGGGGGTCTGTCACACTCGATGGACAATTTCAAAATACAGTCTTTCCTCCTTTACCCCCGTGGCTCACCCTCATAAAACAATAACAATAGAACCAGCAAGGACGCAAGCTGAGCCAGAAACCCTCCTGTCAGGGTTGGGCTCGCTGCTGAGCACTGGAGCGGAGCTGTTCTGGCATCGTTTCCAAGTTCCTGCTAATGTGAAAGAACATTTGTCGTTGGCTTCAGTCGAACCTCATCTGAATAAACAATAGTGCTGCGCAAAGACGGTTGCCCACCAGATTACCAGAGATGGGTGTGAGCCATGTTTGGTCCCAACACTGGCACGATGCAGGGCAGCGTGCCCTCGCCTGGCCTCCAGCTGCTCTCTCTTCTGCTCTGTGTCCTCTGTGGCTGCCGCAGCCCAAGAGGCAGATGCAGACTTCAGGTGCCTCCCTCAGGAGTTTGGAGGGGGACCTGGCATGACTGCACTGACTTCTCCAGACTACTCCTGGGGCCTCAGCCTTTCCACTGTAGAGATGCCTCGAAGGCCTGCGATGTGGATGAATAATAATAACATCAATAGCTACTGTTATCGAGCCCCTAGCACCAGGCCCAGCTTACTCCACCCGCACCTCGTGGAGTGGTGCTATTATTATTCCCATTTCATAGACAAAGCAAGCAGCAGATCCTGGCTCTGAGACAGCAAGCCCATGTCCTCGACACTCTGTGACATCAGCTTATGGAGTCTGAATATCCAGATGTTTGCAATATCCTACAACAGCAGGTTGCATCTGAACAGATATATTCATTTGCCAGGGCTGCTGTATCATAGCACCAGATCGGGGTGCAGTATATAATGAAACATCCACACTTTGACCAAGGGCCAAAACGATCTTGGGCCATCTTTCATCCCTTTTAATAGCTGTTTACTATCAAGCTCTGAATCTGACCTAACATCCTCATGACTGCTGGGTAAAACTTTTGGAATGTAAAGGTAAGCTCAGCAGAGTTCTAACTTCCACCAACCTTACAGCTAAACTACACTTCTGAAACTTGACAGCCAAAAGACAACATCTGAAACCTGTAGAAGAGATTTCTCTGCTCTGCTGTAGCCTACCTGCCTGAACCCTTCCCTACGTATCTGATGAACGCATCGATTTATGACTGTCTTCTCTTCCTCACTATATAAATTCATGTAACCTCTTTCACAGTGGAACGTGCTGTCTAGGGTAACTTGAACCTGGGTTCCCAGGCCATGGTCACTCATGTTTGGCCAGAATAAGCTATTTCTTATTACCTTTGGAGTAAGATCTGTATTTTGCAATGACAGCCTCTCCAAGGCCTCTCTCCAAGTGTGGTCACAGCTGGAAAGGCAGACCTCACTGGATCTAGTACAGGCAGCATACTTGGGGTGGGAGGCCACGCTCCCTCCATCCTCCTGAACTTGGACAACGTGCCAGGGCCAATCCTTCCACTGTCCCATGAGAAGCAGAAATAAAAATAACAAAGACCCAGGAAATCTCTGAAGCTCCAGGCCAGAGCTCATGGCCTGACCTTCTGTAACTTTTCCCTACTTGAACCTCGTTAAGGGTGCATACATGTGGACTGCACGCACAGTATGCAGTATCTCTTCTATCATGCATGAGATTAAATCAGTGACTGCTGGGACAGACATAGGTATTGTGATGCCCCTGACGGGACTCAGCATCCTGGTAATCATTTCTGTCAATCTTATCCATAGACTCAATGAGAGGCATCTGGGGTGGGGTGCATGTCTTCCAAAATCCAAAAGCCTGATTTGTCTTTGCCCTTTCCCTATTCCCCTGATGTCCTGACACTTTTCTGTCCACGCCACCTTTCCGTTTCTGTTGGCACAGACCTGCCCTGAGCACACCTTTCTATCATCTTCAATAAACAGAGCTGCTTCTTCTTTTACCATTGAATGTATACTTGGTAATTCTTTGCTCACTGTACACAAGAACCTGGAATCTGTCTCTCGGATTCCCCAGACCCACTGAATTAGTCTCTTTTATCAAGATGCCCATGTGAGTCAGTAGTGCTCTAAGCCTCCCTACCCTTGGACATGTCCCCCCTAGAGGGGTCTGAACTCCCTCTAGCCAGCAGAAGGGGCCTCTTCCCTGCAGCTCCCCTCCAAAGCAGCTGTACCAGGGCCCCCTGGCAATTGACCCAGGCCTGGACAGTGTTTGGTTTGATGAGCTGCTGGCCAAAGTCCTGCTACAGCCTGAACACCTGCTCCCAAGGCCTGACTTCCTCCCTCTTCCTAGTCTGGGGTGGAGGCAGGTAGCCCCTGGGTCCTGAAAAACCCCTCCCAGAAGGAGAGCACCTGATGCTCCCTGGCACCCCACGATGCCCACTTCTAGCTGCTCCTAGAAATGGACCAGATAGAGACACTTTTAGTGCCCTTGCCTATCAGTGCATGCCAGCCTGGAGCAAAGAGGGTGGTAGAGGCAAAGAAGGGGGCTTCCTCCTGCCCAGCTTGCTCTGTCTGCCTGGACAGAGTGGTGGGAATGGTGAGTGGACTGAGGACAAGCTTGGCAGGCAGTCCTGTGCTATTTCTCCCTCAGGCCCCACATCTGGAGGGATAGTGGCTTCTGCCTATCTGGAGCATTAGAAGTTTCTGTAGTGGTGACTCAAGGTCCCAGAGACAGTCCGGGGCCTTGTGAGGCTGGGGAAGATCCTCTCCACCCCCGAGGGATCCCCTGTTCCAAGGCTTAGAGTGTCTCTACTCCTCCACCCCTCCATTCTCTCCTTGAAGTCATGGCGCACATCAGCAAAGCCTTGGCTGTGGGTTCCTCAGCTCTGCACTCAGCAGCCCTTCCATCACCCAAGGAGAAACCCTTTCCCAGCAACAGCCACTCCTCCCAACCTACGGCCAGGCAGTTCCACTCTCTGTCCATTTCCAAAAAGGGGCCCCCAATCAGAAGATTCCATCTCAACGCTATCTTTTAATTGGGGAAGACTTCAGGAGCTGATTGGCTTCTGGGAGCCAAGGGGAAGGTATTATGCTTCCCATCTTCCATAAGAGGCAGAGTATGGACTCCAGGTCCTGTGTCAAGATTCGGGGCAGAAATGAGCCTCAAACCTCAACTCCTTGGTCAGGCACTCCTCTTGCTTTGACCAAGTATCTGCTGGGACAGCATCTAGCTCCTACCCTAGGCTGGGGTGTGAATGAGTGTGGGATCAGGAGGCAGGAGGATTGCAACCTAGTAACCAGCCTGGGCTACACAGTGAGACCTTGTCTCGAGAAAAAGAGGGATCCAGAAATGGCCAGGATGACCATGTTCTTCGGGGCATCACCCATGTTCTCACTGAGTCCTCCAGTTGTCCTATTGTGGCTTTATCCCTTTTGACAGATGGAGACACTGAGACTCAGCATGGCCTGCGCAAGGTCACTCAGGTAATGGGGGGTTCTCTGAATCCAGAGTTCCACTCATTATACAACCTTGTTTTAATGCCTTGATTCTGAGGCATATGGACCACTCTGCTCACTGACTACCCCATTTGAGTGCCGAACAGCCAGGACAGCCTCCCTGCCAAGTCTGTCTGTGCTGTATGAGACACAGGTGGCAGGTACCAATGCCTTATTTACCATCGTGGGCCTTACCGCCTGCTCCTCCTTGCTGCCACGAGGCAGACGCCATCTGCTGGGTTTGGATTCAGAAGATGACAGTCTGGCCATCAGTGAGCAGTTCAGGGAGTGGTCAATGTGTGGGCCAGATCAGGGTGGGGTGGGACCATCGACTTCAGCAAAGGGTAACACTGCCATATGCAGATGGAACAGGACAAGACTGCAGCAGCAGAAAAGGAATACGACATTATTTTCATTAAGGAGTTTATTACTCTTAAAAAAAAAACAGTGGTTTGATCTAGGCACAGCAGCACTGTGACATATTAGAACATAAAAGACTCAGAGCAGCAGAACAGAAGCTGTTATCTTCAGGAGCGATCTCCAAAAATGGAACCATTTTCATTCATCAATGTTAAAATCTCCCTGAAAAAAAAACAGTAGCCTTTGGATACTAGAACTGATTATTACTATTTTAGCAATGCCAATAACCACAAAGCTCTCCTAATTGAGAACATTTACTTCTGATCTATTATAAAACCGACCTCTCGATGAACTGGGAAAAGACATCTAGATTCATTTGGGGAAGTGTCCTTCCTGCTTAAGGACAGCTACCATGTCACTATTTTTTTTTTTTTTTTTTTGGTGCTGGGGATCGAACTCAGGGCATTGTGTTTACAAGGCGAGCACTCTAACCATTGAGCTAAATCCCCAGCCCTTGTCACATGTTTTGAATCACTGTCCCCAACACAAGCCTTGAAGTTTCGGCAGGAGGAGGTGTGTTGTGCCGGGCAGGGTTGGCTCACACATCTCGGGGCTGCAGCAGTGGGGGGCTGATTGTGCAGAGAGATGCAGAAGAGGCTGGGGTGGGGTGAGACTCCCCAACTGTGGTCTGCTGTCATCAGGAAGAAGCGATAACTTCTGCTGTTGGTCCCTCCTCACAGCTATGTGGCTTCCAAATGCACAAAGAGTTATTTGCTATCTTTCCATACCAAATGCCCGGAAGTTAGGAGGTCCTCTCTTAGAGTACCAGGTTATGAAAACAGGAGACAACGGAAGAGGTTGTCTCGGAAAGGTGTGAATGTTCGGTCAGAAAAGCAAGCACACGGCAGCCCCAAAGAAGGGCCGAGTGTCACCCAGGCATTTCTTCTTCCTCCTGGGAGACTTCTGGTTGTCCGAGAAGTCACCGTTCCCCTTGGCAAGGCCTGGGATGCTAGGCTCAAGGAGGACATGGTGTCTCCTCTGTACTGAGGTCCGCAGCTCAGTGAAAAGGTTGGAAAAGTGGAACAGTGACCCTAGCCGTTCAGGAAAGGACAGTGTGTGGAAGAAAAGGATAGATTTCAACTGTGGTGCTAAGCTCCTTGGAGAGGAATGACAACTTCTTGGTCTCAGTATCCTCCAGGACCCACCTGGGCCCCGGGGAAGGCAGCCACATCTCACTGTGCCTCCAAATGCATGTGCATGTGCCCCTGAACTCATCACCGCCATCCTGGGTTAGGGGGCTGCTGTCCTGTGTGCATATTACCGAAGTGACTTGCCTGTGTCTGGGTGGCCGGCCTCCTGATGCCTGCCCCTCCAAGGAAGCAGTGAACTTCAGGAGGCCACAAGTCCCATGGCTGCTGCAGCTGTGGCAACACTGAGCAAGCAAGCAACCACGCAGCCCCAGGGCTCTGGTTCAAGAATGAGCGGGTGTGTGACGGATGCCATCCTCAGTGAGGCTGTGGGCCAGGCCTTCTTGATACTCTGGGAACTGCCAACTTATGAGCTGGAGTGATCATGGCAGAGACTGCCCTGGCCACCATGGACAATGGCTTGTCTTTGAAATAGCAGAAGCAGAGATGCTTCTGGAGACCCTATGTCTCACCCCAAAGGCGCATAATCAGTGAACATCTGGCGAGAAATCATCACGCTTGGAGCAAGAAAGGCTCTTCTCCATAAAGCTCAAACGCGGGAGAGAGGTACATCCATCCACTGTCCAAATACGCCTTCTCCTGGACATGTGAATGGGCAGAGGGGTTGTTTTTAATTTAAAAATATCTTTTTAAAAATGCAGCTCTAGAAACCAAGGTTGGAGGAGAAGCAAAATGGGGAAGGGACGGGGACTCGGACTCAGTGGAGAGAAGGGCTGGTTTTCAGGCACTGTTCTTGAGGTCCCCTTCTCTTATTAGGGAGTCATGGATGGGCCAAAGGAACAGGGCTGAATGGGCCATGTGACCGCCCCCACCTCCCGTGGGCACTGGGGAGACAGATGGTGAGTATGAAGGAAGACGAGTTATGAGTCAGCGCTGAGGCCTGTGCGCTGGGACTGCTGGGCCTCCTGGTAGCCAGACTCACTTTCTCTACCCCTGGGGATCCTCTGCTGCTGATGGACAGAGTCTTGGCTCCGAGGCACAGGCAGAGACGGCTTCCCGACATCGTTCCATCTGGCAAGGCTGAGCAGCCCTGAACGGGGCAAAGGGAACGAACCTTCCGGGCAGGCTGGGGTGGTGGTTTCAGCTGGTGTCCTCCCAGAAGGATGACAGACCTTCTTTTCCTCAAAGAAGGAACGTCAGCAAGAGTTTGAGGATCCTGAAATACTGATCCAAGAGTGCCCCACTTCTTGGCAGAATCGGAATACAGCTGTTTGTATTCGGTTCCTACACAGCCCAAGAAAGGGAACCAGCTTCCAGAGCTCATCTTGAAGATGGTAACAGTGCACAGCAGAGGGATCGGAGGGAAGCCCGATTGTTTCTTCTCTCCCATTTGTTTGTAAAATGACCTCAAAATGATCAGTCCCAGAGGCCGGAGCCTTTTCTAGCAGCATGCCCCGGGACCCCGACCAAGTGTGGCGGTGGATTTTTGAACATGCGGACACAAGGATGATGTGCTCAGGATGTGCTTCCGTAAAAGCTCGTGCCCCAAATCTGCCGGGTCACTCAGAGAAACACGTCTGGGACAGTCACAATCCCAGCCCCACTGGTGGCCCAAGGTGCTGGCTCTCTCATTCCAGGGTCATCAAAATGATCTAGTGAGCTTCATTAAAGCTGCACATTCCTAATGCCCCTCTCAGAGAGAGCCCCACATGGCAGATTCGGGGCGGGCCTGGGAATCTGCATTGAACAGGAGGAGCTGATGCAGGTGATGTCTGGCCCAGCCTGTGAGAATCCCGGCAGCTGCCAGTGGCTGAGACCAGTTCTTTTTGGGGGTGGGGGTGTGCTGGGGATTGAACTCAGGCCCTGTGCTTGCTAGGCAAGCGTTCTACCACTTGAGCTAAATCCTCAACCCCGACACCAGTTTTGAGGCTGAACTGGACACAGGAGCTCAGCCAGGCAGGGAGGCCATGAGGTCAGCCATTTACTCTGACCTGGCAAGGAGGTGAGGGCACATCTGCTCCTTGTCCCCTCGTGAGGCAGCCGGGGTGGCCAGCAGCTCCCTGGGGCTGAAGAGCCATGCTACAAGATTCTGGGGACACCAGCAGAAGCTGTTGGGTCTGGCAAAGCCACTGAGCCCTCCAGGGGCTACTTGTACCTAAAACTTTGTAATACCCGATTAGGACTTGCCTCTGCCCCAGCTCTCCTGGGAAATGACAGTGAGTTTGTCTTGAGCTTCTCGGACTTGGTCTGTCCTATGGTGTCCCATATGGGGGAGAAACAAACTCATCCCTGCCACATAGGCAAGCCAATCTGTGTGGCCCTGATGAACACTTTGGGAATGGGCCAAGCCCCCGGCAAACCTCCCTCCTCTCTGCAGACACAAGGTGCTCACTCAGGATGCCCAACTCGCTTCCTGTTGCATTCATGGTCTTGAGTGTTCGGGATATTTGCGGTTCCATGACTAATCCTTGTCATCACTTGCTTCCTTTCAAAATACTATACAACAGAAATTCACAAACACAACACAAACCTCTTGAAAACAGCTGGTTTAGCAGCCAAGACCTGCTCAGAAACAAAGAAGCCCAGAGCACCCTGGGCTGAGGGTGACCCGTTTTGTGTACAGGCCACCTTCCCAAAGAAGGGGAGCCCAAGGGTAAGACAAGACGGACAAGTGTCCCTGTTGGGGAGGTGTGTGTGCCACCCCCAGAGCATATCCTGGCAGGGGCGCTGTGGTGGGAGCCCAAGTGCACCCTAAGCATTTCATTCAGATCTTCACAAGCCAACAGAAGGGTGATATCAATGTGAGGAAAAGGTCAGAGAGATGGATGTAGGTAAATGCAACCAATTCTTTAAAGGTGAAAGGTGAATGATTTTCTACATTTAATAAAAACATTTCTCATTTGAGGCTCTGGAAGTCTGGAGTCACATTTTTTTTTTTTTTGTAAATCCCTTCCCCCTAAAATGTCTTAAAACACATGGCTTAACAGTGGCTGCACAGAAAATATACACCCTCAAAGTCTGACTTTCATTTAAATACAAATATACAAAATGTAAACTGAGACAATAGAGAAATTTACAAAACTTTTCTTCAAAAATAATAAAGACAAAATTCAGTTCTAGTTAGGATGCTATTAAAATACGTGCAAGTTGTCGTATCTCACTGGGTTTCTATTGCAATGTCCAACGAGAGCAAATCCAATCCACCCCAGCATGGGGCCGCCTTGGAAAACAGACCTGAGTGGAAATTTCTTTGAGAAACCTCGAGGCTTGTAGAGGGGGTGGGCAGTCACCTTCCCCAGCTCCCGGGGGCGCTGCTGAGCACCCAGCCAAAGCGGAAGCCCCTTTGCTCACAAGTTCTGCTTCCCAATAGAAGGTCTGGGCTGGTTTCACTGTGGATGTCAAGGCCAGAGCTGAAACTAGCTGCTTCCAGTGGAGTTTGAGCTGACGTGGTTTGAATTTATGTGGTGGTTGTGACTGGTCTTGGAATTGGGCGAACTCTTGGAATTGTTCTGATGCTGGGGTGGGGATAGGCGGGAGAAGATGAGGGAGAGGGAGAGAGAGAACACAAAAGTCATTCCTCAGTGAAGTCAAACCCTGGGCTGATGTACCTGTGGGAACTCTGGAAGTGGGGCAGTGGGACAGGGGCTGCTCCAGTTCACTTCTCTGATTTTTGTTGCTTTTGGCTTCTCCCCTGCAGACTTGGGTCTAGCGGTCCACTTAGGGCAGAAAGTTTTACCTGGTACTTGGGAAGAGCTGTGAAGTTAAGAGAACCCCTATCATGGAGAAGGGGGCCCCTCTTGTAACATCTGTATAAGTTAAGCCTGCAGGCCTGACTGTGTTGGTTTGACTCCTAAATTTGCCCCCCACAAGCTGAGCGACCTTACGTACCTTACTTAATCTCTTGGTTTCCTGGCCTGTACCATGTAATAGAAGCAGCTTCTTCACACAGTTGTTGGGATACAAAATGAGGCCGGGAAGGCAAAGGGTCTAGACTTGTACCTGGGCCTCACATGATGGCTGCTTGTTGCTACCTGGAGCTGCTATGGATCTATGTGGGCGCGGGACCCTCAGACTGCAGGGAGGAGAGGGAGAGGGGCCAGAAGCATTAGCTTCATGGGTGCAAGAGCTGAGCCCTGTGCAAGGCACCAGCCTCCACCTCGTAGTCTCCTCGCAGAGTCAACACCAACACTGGGTGGTGGTGGTGTTTCTCTCCTGACTTTTCATGGGCGCAAACAGAATAGACGGGTTTGATAGTTGCCACCCAACCAAGAGGCGCCGGGGCTGGATTTGAACCTGGGTCCATGAGACTTCGAAGCAACTTCTCTTTCTACAATTGAGGGAGGTCCCAGGACTGGGACACATGGGCAAGGGGGACATTTCTCTCTGTAAGTTCAGTTTCACTTGATGGAAGAACTTAAAAGTATTGAGAATGAACTCAGGCTTCGTGATGAGTTCCAGATCTTTTTTTTCAATTTTAAGATGGAGTGGGGTGGGGGACCTTGCTGAATTGCCCTAGCTGCCCTCAAACTTATGATCCTCCTGTCTTAGGTTCCTGAGTAGCTGGGGTTACATGTGTACACCACAACACCCAGCAAAAGTTATATTTTTGTATCATATAAACATGAGTACATGATAGAACAGGGTATGAAACTGCACAAAGATTTTAGACTAAAAACTCAAACTCAGGGACCTCGGCCTGCACTTTCTCTTCATACTCCTGGTATTCCCTCCCTGTCCTGTTATCCCAGATCCTTCCTGTGGGCTCACCAGATGTGTGACCTTGGGCAAGATCTTTAACCTCTCTCAGCCTCAGTTTTCTTATCTGTGAAATGGGGAAATGGCAGCACACGCTGGAGCTAGAACATACTTCACTAGGATGCCCAAGGGCAGCAGCTTACCCCATAGCCTTAGAGCCTGGCATGCAAGAGGTACCCAAGACTCACTGGAGGAATGAACGAGTTGTTTAATGAAGGCTGGGGCTTGGGGTATATTAATTTGGAGAAGTTTTGGGAAAGCTCCCTGCCCAGGCCCTGGTCTACCTTCATCCCTGATACCAAAGGGGGAGGGGCTGGGATGCCTGCCAGGAGACCTCCCGGGGAAAAGGGGCCTGCTCCCTGGGAGGAGGGAAGAAAGTAAGGAGTCACATGTGTGTGAGGGGCTCCCGGCCTCCAGAAGGAGCAGGCCGAGAGGGGACGCGACTGTGGCCATCTTCATGCTTATGGGATCAAGACCCCACAGGTCGCTCCAAGGTCCACCACATCCTTCCCTGGGCACTTCTTTCATTTGGTCCCCATAAACCCTTCTTCCAGGGATGGGCTTTGGGAGAAGAATGTCTTTTCCCAAAGGGCAGGTTCCTCTGGTTGCCAGCTGGAGGGTGCCCATTAAACTACGAGGTTCTGCAGGGATCACTCCCTACCACAGGTTCTTCCTCTTCCTTACTAAATTCAGTCTTCATCCGCGTAACCCGAGTCTTTAAGAGGGCCATACAGGGCAATGCTCCTCCACCAGAGGGGATTTTTGTCCTCCAAGGGACACTTGGCAATGTCTGGAGATGTTTTTGGCCATCACAGCTGGGGGAAGGAGGTGCCATTATATCTGGTGGGCAAAGCGATGCTACACCATATCCTCCAGCATAGTGTGGCCCCCCCCCATGATTCAGAGCCAGTCCCACATGACAACAGGGCTGAGGGGAGAGACCCTGCTGTGAGGGAGACTTTGGGTGGCCTTGCCGCTTCCACCCTGGGGGACCTGTCAGCCACGGGGACAGGGTAGGGGGGTGCCGGGCTTCGTCCCCTCCAGGCTGCTCTGCCTCGGGCTCTGGGCCACACAGCCAGGATGCATTCTGCAGCACTGGTCTTGCTGCTGCACTTGGGCACGGCCCAGGGGTCTGGTGCTGAGGCCAGGCCCAGTCAGGCTCTCACCTGACGCCGGAAGAGTCTCTGGAGTAGCCCTTTCTTCGGTGGTTCAGGAGGTTGACTTCTGTTCAGGTCCAATGAGAGGGTACCATCGGGTCCAAACACGTTCAACTCCTTAAAGCATTCTGTTTCTATCATCTGCAGAGGCCAAGCAGACACTGCTGTCATCTGGGGTTGGGAGCCCGGCAGGGCCTCCTCCATCTCTGGCCCAGCCTGGCCGGAGGAGCCTCTTATGACTTCTCTGGGGGTGGGGACAGCCCCTGCCTGCCCATATGCAGATGCCACTGTGAACAGAAACCACTGGAGGGTGTATTCATCTTCCTCTACAAAACCCACAGTCCCACAGCCTCTAATAGGTTCTCACTTCCCTAACCCAGGTCTGCTTGTGCTTTCAGCAGCCGCCCTGTTCTTGATTTCCTTCCCAGCCAGACCTATTGGGGAGGTCTCCTCCTCACTCCATTTCCTGCTTGGCTGCTTGGTGCCTTCTGATCACCCCATACTGTGCCCTTGCCTAGATCCCAAGGACATCTCTGCAGCCTGGCCCAGCATCCCTGCTTCTGTCCCTGCAGCACCCCCACTGTGTGTCAGCTGAGCCCTGGATCCCCCTCCCTCTCAGAGTGAAGCCGGGGGCTTTCCCTGCCCACCTCATTCTGCCACGGGATGGACACAGAGCCTGTGGAGAACTTGGAGTAGAAGTCATCATCCGTGTGGTCCAGGTTGACGCCCTTCACGGTAGAGAACTGCTCGATGTCCAGCACGTCCTTACAATACACGGCCCGAGGCTGAGAGAGGCAGAGGGCCGGGTTGCTTGTGGGCCCTGCCTGTGGTTCCAGTGTCCCCAAGCCAGGCCTTGGTGTTTTTATGGGGAGCAGAGGAGGCATTTTCCCTGAGCCCCTGCACCCTTGAACCCCAGACCTGAGCTGTCCTCGTTCAGATCCATCCGTGGGGATCCCAGCTGGCATGAAATGAGAGCTATGGGCTTCCAATTGCCCTGTCCAGGACTCCTTCATGCCATTGCTCTTGTACATACCACAGGTCACTCTGAGGTCTCCTTCCAGATGGGCCAGGGTGGAGGGAGCACCTCCATCTCTAAGCTCATGCCCTCGGCCCCTAGCACCTCACACTCCTGTCAGATATTCCTGGTTACCCTGGAGCATTAGGAGGTGGCAACATTTCCAGTGTCATCTTGTCAGATGAGGCATTACCCTGGCCATTATTTGAGGTCTCAGGTCAATTCTTTCATAGAGAGTATGAATGCTGGGGACTCAGAGCCTGAGCAAGGGCTGATGAGGGACTGCACTTCAGAGTTTCGTGGGGGTGCCTGGTGCAGCTCTGGGAGGAATAGCTCCTGGCCTATTCGCATATAAGGGGCTGCTGGTCTCTGCAGCCAAACAGACCTGGACTGGAGTTCCGGACATGAGCTTAGAGCTCTGGGAAAGTCACTCATGCCTTTGAGGCCTTGATAGTCTTGAGTACAAAGGGAGATAACAGGAGGCCTCAGCCACTGGGCTGAGGGGAGTGTTTGCTACCACACCTGGCATCTGTCATAAGCTGCTGATTATGGCGGTACAACTTTTACCTCAGCAATCCATCAGCCGTGAGCTGGGGGCCTGCTCTAGGCCTAGGCTCACAGAGATGAGCCTGGCCAGGCCCTGTTCCTGGTCCAACCTGGGGCACACTTCCCAGGGGCTCTGGGCGGCTGGGGGCATAGAGATGGGGGCTTTGGAGATGACTCTAGGTTGGGTGCAGAGCATGCTCCAGACCTAGTGGCATCTGTTTCCGGAGGGCAGAGGTTGCCTCCTGCTCAGTGTCCCCATGCCCGGGGCCTGACACAGCCATTGGTTAATTTGAAGGCTATGAATCCAGCATACAGACTCAAGTGGGCTGCAATCACCCAGGAGGGCTAAGTTCCACACTGCTCTCCAGTGTGGAGAGCAGGACTTTTGGGGCCCTCCAGGCTGGCCCGCAATGGCCTACTGTTCAAGGCATGAGCAGGAGGCTTGAGGTTACACAGACCCCAGTAGACAAATCACAGCCTCAAGTGTTCATAGGCAGTGGAAAGGGTGAGGGTGGAGACATCCAATCATGCAGCTGCGACTCGCCTTCTCTGTTCCCTAAAGCCCATTGTGTACCCTCTGTGGAATACAGCATCAGGACCAGCTGCATTGACTGCAGGGCCCAGTGCAAAACGCAAACACAGGATCCCATGCTCAGAACTTATCTGTTCAGAATTTATTTCAAGGTGGCAACAGTGGGGCCTGGAGCCAAGTGGGAGCCAGCGTGATGGCACATGCCAAGCCCATGAAGCTGTCCCTGGGAGGTGTGCAGATGGACTTTCCTTAAAAAAGGTGTTTAAAAAAAATCTTTCCTGGCACAGAAATTTATCTAACATGCCAAAACCTACCCTCTTGTGGCTCTTATTTCCTTGGAGATATTTCCTTTTGAAATACATTTGCTTTGATTTTGAAGAGTTGAGCAAAATGAGAAAGATGAAGTCAGTAATAGCACCTGCAGGTTATGAATGTGGCCATGGCCTGAAAACGGTGGGCGAAGACCCACGCAAGGCTGGCTAGGGAGCCGGCTGGTAGGGGGTAGGTGGGGCTGAAGGGCGAAGCTCCCCCAGCACACAGGGGCCCACACTCCGGGGCCTGCCAGTTCCACTCACCAGGCCCTCTGCTGGTATATCTGAGGGCCTCAGCTGCCCAGAACGGGGGCCACAGGGTACTGCAGAAGTGGGGAGAGAGGTAGCTGACCTGATGGGTGAGGTGATCTCTGCCAAACACACTCAGGGGCTCACCCTGACAGGCAGGGTCACACCCAGGGTGATCAACCTTCCCCATCTACCCAGGACCTAGGACTTGCAGTGCTGAAACCAGACCAATCCCAGGTAGACCTGGATGGCTGGTCACCCTGATAATCAGAGATGCCATCTTCTGCAGGCCAACTCTGCGGCCTAGAAGGCTCTTCTAGCATTGCCTGGCCAGCCCCATGTGAAGCTTCTGCTGCCCTATCTTCTCCTCCTGGGCCTCCTTTTCCTTATGACTCATATCCCCATTTTTCTTTCAGGGGGTTTTGCTGACACCTCTCCTCCTCTTCAGACTAAGAGTCTCTTGATGGAAACAACCCAGTGCTCTGTTCACCACAGGTCCCCTGCAGCCTTGCCCAGGGCCTGAGTATGCTGAGAGGATGAGAAATATTTCTTGCGTCATGACTTATCTCATCCTATCGCCATAGCAACAGACAGCCGAGAGGCCAGGGTATAGTTCCGAACTTTTGCCACAGCCCATCCTTGATGCCCACCTCCTCTGCAATCCAGGACATTAAGCCACTAACACACTGCCATGTCCTTGCCGTCACTTAGGTGGTTTCCAGGGATACCAAGTAGTGGCCATTCCATAGTCCTTGATGTTAAAAACAACAAATGACAAACTCCTGGCTAGGGCCTTTCTTGTAACACAGTGGCTCTTAGAATCACCCAGGGGGGTTTTAAGAATCTTGATGTCAAGGCTTGGTGCCTGAATCAATGGGGACTGGGTCCAAGATTAGTATTTTTCATGCTCCCCAGGTGATGATTCTAAACAGGTAACTGGGGTTTAGAGCAAATGCTGAAAATAGTTCGCTCTCTCTACCACCTGAGGAAATTCCATTTAGGTTAAGTTTGCAGCATTCAGTGACTTTTACTCTTTATATTCTCAATTCCCCCGTATCCCCCTGAAAGCATTCCCTGGTCACTCCCATAACATACATAATAGCTGGCCAGATAGGGCCAGTGGCGTTATTGCCACGGACACTGTTCAACACTTAGCAGAGCCCTGGCTTCTCAGACCTGCTCCTGCCCTCCTGCCTGCCAAGATGACCAGGGAATCCTCACCCAGAGAAGATCCAAGGACTGCCCCCATCTTCCTCCGTGCAGTGTACGTTTATGAATGGTTAATAACTGGTTCTGGTGGAGGCGGTAGGAAAGCTCTGATTTGTATTATTTGCCAATTGCTGTGGTACACATATTCCTACCCTGAGCTACTGCAACCTACCAACCTGGAGTTACTGACCACAGAACTAGGAAGCGATGGGCAAACCAGTCCTCCTGCACACCGATGTTCCCATGGACTTTGAAGTCCCTGGCTTAGTTTCTCAGCCACCCTCAGCTCTCTATTTTTCAGTCTGTGGGGGCTTTGAAGGAGCAGAGGCTAAGACAGGCCTTCCTGGCTTCTGACTCCTTGATCTGACCTCCTTGATTCCTTGACATCGCACAGGCCCTGGAATGCCAGCCTGACAGGTCTGGCTCCCTCAGCCTCTGACCAAGGTGAGCTGGGCTTTATAGGCCACATGGGGGATCTTCAAGGACAGTCCTAATTTAACTTCCTATAATTTGAAGTGGTTATGTCTGGCCTGGAACGTAGTGTAAACAGTAGGTGCTCAATGCATGTTAAACTGAACTGAATGTGGTGGTCCTTTTCAAGGAACTCTCCATTCAGTTGTTTCACCCTTAAATGCCCCTGGCAGATTGGGGGAGTGGGACAGGTGGCCTCACTGGACAGGTGAGGACACTGAAGCTTGGGAGGGATTTGTCCAGCCCTCCCGAGGCTCTGGGCAACCAGTGTGGGGCTCCCTGGCCTATACCCATCTATACTTCCCGGCAGAGCTCATCTGTGGCGTTGGCATGGGTCGCCAGAGGGAAGGGGTGGTGGACACTCTGGTCCCCAAGGACAGTGGCATGCCCCACACTCTACATCAGCCAACTCAGAGGCACTGGATGAGGTATAGCCCTGGACACAGCTCTGCTGGGGAGGGTGCCTAGGGAGTGGTGGCTGGAGGCCGGGAGAAGTTACTCACATCAGGAATGAAGGGAGGGTCCAACATTCCAGCCTCCAAGCGCTTGAAGTTCATGTTCCTGAAGAAGGGATGCCTCTTGACCTCAGCAGCGCCCTCCTCCTGGCAGCCCAGCCTCTGCTTTGCATCTTTGGTGAGCAGCTGTGACAAGAGAGCCCCGTAAGGCCACACCATGCCCGGAGGCCAGAGGGCAGAAGAGCTGGAACATCTGTGATCACTGTCCTCCCACCTGTGTCCTGAGCCCTCCCAGCATCCCTGTGGTGGCCTGGTCTGGAGAGGGGCACTCTGCCTCCCCCCACGGAGGAACCAAAGGTGGCAGCAGGGCAAGTGCCAGGTCATGTCTCTGCAGTGACTAAGCTTTGTGTTTAGTCCTGACAATGTCAACCTATGGTGTTTCCCTGGTGCCCACACAGTGGCGTCTCTTCTCAAGGAATTGAGCTCTGTCCTCCCTGTTCTAAGAAATCCCAAAGAGGCAGGGGTCGCTGTGCAGAACCTGGACCTGCTGCTACAGCCCTGAAGCCCGTGGCAGCTGCCCAGAGAGGTGGCAGAAGTGAGGGCAATAAAGGTGAGGGGTGGGCTGAGACACACAGGGATGTCAGCCAGGGCCCAGGGCTGCTGGTTTTTTTAAGAGATGCCAAAAGAATACAGTTGTTACGTGAAATTTCATTTTTAAATCTTGGCAATTCACCTATCATTCACCTCTTTCTGAAACACTCCGTACAGGCTGAACATGGCGCCTACCCGCAATGCCAGTTTGCCACTGTGATAGCAGATGTGTATCAGAGCGAGAACAGGTGTGAGCTGGGGCAGGTAGGCAGGCACAGAGGGCTTCCAGGAGGGGAGAACCTCAGAGGGCTGGAAGGACAGGAAGGGTGGGATAGGTCCAGTCTGGGGACACAACACGGGCCTATGAAGGTGGAGGCTGAGGTCTGAGCCAAGGGCGTAGAGCCAGGGGACAGGGCAGTGAGATGTATGGCCTTTTGCACATCAGGGCCCAGGGCTGCCTGAGTCCTATGTCTGCCAAGATGGGACACATCTGAGACTGGCTTCATTGCTGTTTAGAGAGCAGCTTTCTTAGGCTTGTAGGGTGTGAACTTCCAAAGTTCAGGAAAGTCCCATGGGCCCAGGGCCTCCATGGTTTCCCTACCTAGAGACAGGCCCTTTAGGATCCGGAGCTGTGCCTGCTGGCTGCCAGACCTAAGAGGCTACTGTTAAGGGCGAGGAGGAGGCCCAAGACAGGAGTACCAAGACACAAGATCATTTATAACAGAAGACTGCGGTTCTTCCACGGGAGAGAGGCAGAGGTGAGTGGTTTGACACTTTGCAGGCACAGGCCCTATGTATAGGACCAGCAGGCTTGGCCCCTGCCTCCCTCGGTGGCCGCAAGGGGGCAGCAGAGGGACAGCAGCACCCCAGGTTGCAGCAGGAGATGGAAGCCCAAAGCCTGGCGCTAGAGCAGATTTGTGGAAATGTGAGGGTAGGGGTAGGCGTCCTCTCTGCCTCCTTACACGCTCAACACATCCTATGTCCCAAGACCTGCTTCTCAGAATTCCTGATGCTGAGCTGGGACAGTCAGCAATGCTCTGACCACAGCCCTGTTCAGTCGGGTCACAGTGCGTAGATACTGCACCAAGGCATAACCAAGTATTGCAGCAGCTACACTCCCATTTCCCTGACCCGTGCTGCACTGTTCCTTCTATGCCCCTACCCCAACTTTGGCTGCAGTTTGACTATCTGGGTCTGAGGCCTCATAGCCTGCTGACAACAGGCTGCCAAGTCTGTGCGTTGCACACCACCACAGCCACACCCTCTGGGTTTCTCACATGCGAACGAGATCTATGGTTTCGAGCCCTCCTTCTCATAGCTCTGTGATGGGAGCAGGAAGTGGCGGAGAGAGGATGGGTAGCTGCTGGAGAGGGGCCTCCCAGGGCTGGGGGAGCTGAACCCCTTGGGTCTGCCTGCTAGCAGTGGGCTTGGGGTTTCTGGAAGCAGGGGCACAGCTGTTTTTATCTGCACCCAGATGCTCTTCCTTGAACCCCAGGCTGAGCTGATTTTGTGCACTGAACTTGCCCCAAGGCTACTGTGGGTTCAGAAAGATGGGAAGCAGAGTGGCCCCTCGGGGTCTGGCCTGCTCTTCTGCTGCTTTGGGTGCAATGTGGCCTTGTGAGGGGAGTCTGTGGGCTTGCAGGTGCGTAGAGGAAGACACTCAGGCTCTTCTTGTCCTCATAGGGCTGGCATCAGAGGGTAGATGCCTGTGGTCAGGACTTGGGAGCCTGAAAGCCAGGCAGGAGTAGGAAGTGGCCATCTCCCCACAAAACTGAAGGAAGTGCCGAGGGCCAACCCTGGAATGGGGCCCACCTGGGTAAGGGGAAGGGCAGTGGTCCAGGTGGACCCCAGCCCAGCTCCATACTGCTGATGGCTCCTGTCACTCCTTCCTCTCTCTGGCTGCCTTCTCCACCTAGCCTGTCTGAACAGTAGTCCTATGTGTGTCCTGCACATAGAGGGGGCAATCTCACTATCTGCAGCTGCTGCCCCACGGAAACCTGGCTGGTGTGATCAGCACTCTGCTTAGTGGATGGAAAACACTGCTCAAAGACTATGAAAATATCACCACCCTCCTGCAGCCCTTAGTCTCAAGCCAGTGCCTTAGAGTTCAGAGCTAGAGAGAGGAGGCCTAAGGTCAACGGACCTCACAGTCCCTTTGTATCCCGTGCACCAGCTTGGGCCATCATTCTATGCCCCGTGCTTGCATGTGAGAGTGTCAGTCTCCAAAGCCCCTCATTTTCTTGCGTCATGGAGTACCCTGCCCCCAGCTCCAGGCTTCTCCTGAGGCCTCCGACGACCCCCACAGTCCCCTGCAGGGAGCACCAGCAACTCTGGCTTGCTGGGCTGCACTACCCACATCCAAGCATATCCTGACCCTGTCCGTTTAGTCTGTCTAGGTTCTGAGGACAGGTTGGGGGCTGCGGGGGAGTCGGCACTGGACAGCAACCTGAGGGTAGCATCTGGCTCACCAGGAACTCACCATCCTGCAGATGGACTTGGCCTCCTCGGAGAACTTGGGGGAGTACACTTCCTCGGTCTCCAGGACCCGGCGGTCCACCTCCTCCCGCTTCACCTTCTCCTTGCGGCCTCGGAATGGTGACTGGCCCTCAATCATCTCGTAGATGAGGCAGCCCAGGCCCCAGTAGTCGGGGCTCAGGCTGTAGCGCTGGTTGTTAAGGACCTCTGGAGCTGGGAGCAAGGAGAGGCGCAAGGCAGGTGAGGGCTAGATGGCTACAGGATGGAGCCTGACCACATGGGCCAGCCTTGCCTGCTCCTCACCCGAATTGGGCTCTGGGTGTCCTGTACCGAGTGATGGCCTTTCGTGGCTGGGATCTGCCCTCACCAACTGCCACCTACCAGTTGCTGTAGGTGCCCCCTCCTCCAGGGTGCCCGGTCTCATGGTACTCTGTGCCCCGAAGTGCTCTGACGGTGGCTTCAGAACTGTGATCGCAGTGGATGGACATGTCCTGCCTCCTTGATGTCTCCCTGACTAGAACATGTGTTGCCCTTTTTATCGCTCTGTCCCAGTGACAGGCATGACACCTGGCACATGGCAGGTGCTGTATACATCCTTTTCTCAGCAAATAAAATTATGTCCACTCAAAGCAAAGATGATTTTAAATGTATCTGGAATTCAGACAACCCCTTACTTTCCCTACTGCTCAGATAAAATGAAGGGAGACATGGGCATAACACTTTCACACACATAGACCCCAAAAGTTGCTGAATGTCACACGGTCTGAAAAGAACCCTCCAGCACCAGAAGCACTGAAACCCATGCATGTGCTGCAGGCACAAGCCTGGGCAGAAAGCAAGAAGGTGCCTGGCTCCGGGGTTCTGGGTCCTCTATCTCCCAGGGGAAGTCGGGCGTGTATGTGAGGTGTGCAGGAGGAAGCCCAGGGAATGTCCCCTATTGGAAGAGGGATTCTAGGGCCCCCACATTTAGCTCCAGGCCCTCTTCCTGCAGCCCCTGGGATGTTGGTCTCTTGGAACAGGATGGAGGCAGGGCTGGTCCCTACTTAGAATCATGCTTAGTGACACAGCAGCTCCTTTCAGTGTGCAGCCTCTCCTAGTGATCTCCTCCTCTCAGGGGTCCCCCAGAAGGGCTGTCCACCTGCCACACACCCAGACTCCTACTTCAGCAAGGCCTCCCCAGGACAGCCGTGTACCAGGCTCTGGCCACCAGTCCCCAGCCCCGCAGTGACCTGGCTTTGAGACACAGCAGGAGTTGGGTCAGGGCTGCAGAGAGCTCAGTTTAGTTAGGTGTCACCACCTAGCTAAGGCCTCCCACCAAGCAGTCCTGTGGGCGGCCACACCTCCGCTTCTGACCCGCAGTGCACAGAGACTAAGGGGCTCGGGGTGGACTTGGGGAGGCCAAAAGTGAAGTGAGCACAGGGCCATACTCACCCATGTAGCCAACGGTGCCCACCCGGCCACGGATCAGGTCTCCCTCAGGGATCTTCACGGCCAGCCCCAGGTCTGAGATCCTGATGTGGCCTGTTGAGGACAGAGGGGTCAGCGGGCCCCTGGGACAGCTGTGTGGACACTTGGCCTGTACTCGCCAGGGCCACAGACTGGTAAGGCATGTGAGTTCTCAGCATTTCCATCAACCTAATGAAGATGTGACCCCAATCTGCCTTCTCAGGGCGACCACAAGACCCTGGGAGAGTCGAGGTGTGATGTGATGTGGTTAATTACATTTTAGGAATAAAATATAAAGATGCAGAAGGACGCCTGGATTTGGCTGGACACTGGCCAACCCTACCCATAAATGCCCTCACGGGCTTCCTGGAGAGTTGAGGTCACCGAGTGTAAAACATCCTGGCCTGACTCCGGGATTGCTTCATGGGAAAACTATGAGATTCTCTTGACATTTTGCAACAATTTGCTTGAGGGGAAAAAATTATAAAGCAATTTGGAAAGCAACTCCCTGTCCTTCTGTATTGGTCTTTAGAGGTAGTTTTTTTTTTTTTTTTTTTTTTTTTTTTTTTTTTTTTTCCCTTTTGGAGAAACTAGAAGGGCAATGTTGGGCCTGGCCTGGGGAGTACATGGAAATGGAATCCACCAGAGTGCAGAATCCTGAGTCCAGGTGTGGACCCCAAGGCCAGGTAGCACAATGCCGAGAGTGCCACCTCTTCCTTTGGCAGGGTCATGGCTACATTGTACCCTGAGAGGAAGGAGCATGTCTCCTCCCACAAGATGTGGATGCCAGGCCCCCTGAAGCTTGGACCCCTGCCAGGCTGGAGCCTCATGGGTTCTCCCAAACTCTGCAGAGCCTGACAGTCAGTGAAGGGGCAGAGAGCATGTAGGGGTCAGCAGTCAGCTACAGGAACTTGGCGTGGGCATGGGTCTGAGACTGCAGTGTGGCTTTAGGCCCATGCAGTGTAGAGGGTGGGCCCTGGGCTCCCTGCTTCTCCATGTTCAGCACCCCACATAGACCTCCCATCCCTTTCCTCTGCTGGGTGGTGATGGGGTCTGGGACATGCAGGAGACCCAGTTTCTGCTCTGGCTCTCCACTGATATTGCAGGGTGACCTTGGCCAGCTGGCTCCTCTGAGCCTCAATCTTGTTATCTGTAAACTGGGACAGGATGCCACCTTGTCCCTTTTCCCCCAGATGGGACAATCTAGTGAGGCAGAAGATGTGAAAACTGTTTTCCAGGTGTGAGGCTAAATTGTGAAGGTGTCACTCTTGCTACCCACATGCTCAAACCCAAGAAAAAACAACAATGGTACACACAAGTAACAAGAACTGACACACTTACAGCTGGTCAGTGCCAGCCCCTCATCCAGCGCCCTCTGTCTCTGTCCCTCTTTCTCTGTCTCTCTTGGCTTAGTCACACTGCTTCTTCACCACACGGGTGCTTTATTCACGCCTGTTGCTTCCCCAGGGCCCAAGACTGAGGAAGGGGAGTGGGGCCTCTGCTCCGCGGGTCCCCTCCCCTCTGCGGTCTTCACCCAGCCTCCCCGTCCCTCTCCTACAAGCCCTGGAGGCTCTTTACTCTGGGTGGCTCCTGACAATCACTTCCACTACTGCATCAGCTCTCCCAGCCACTCCCTGACTTACCATAATCGTCCAACAGGATGTTTTCAGGCTTCAGGTCTCTGAAAGGGAAAGACAACAGGCATCTGAATGCGGCAGTTCTGGGCAGCAAGAACACAAGAGCATCTGGGTTGATCCCGCAAGCCACGGGTGCCTGTGTCCCTCGGGGCATCTCCTTCACGCCCAGGGCTCAGGCCATCTGCTCCCTCTGGGTCAAGACCATCTTGAACTTATTTCTTTACTTCCAGTAATTTAAAACGAATACTACCATCTGCCACAGACATCTCTCCGACGTGGGAATGTGACCAGGAAGGTTAGGAAAGGCCTACCCTGGCACCTGACCAGAGCTGATGGCTCCAGGGCTGAGGAGAGACTGGCTGGTGTGGGGACAGCCCCGCGCCCATCTGGGAAGACCCCAATGTCTCAGGACATCCTGAAGGCAAAGTAGGTCCTGGGGATGAAGGAAGGGAAGTGACAGAGCCCAAGACACCAAGTGGTACCAGAGGGTAGAGGGTGGGCCCAGGAAATAGACCCATGTGGGATGGGTCCCAAGAGGCTGGCTCATCTCCCAAATCCTGCTGTGTCCCAGCCCTGGAGAAGCAAGCTAGAGGGCACAGCTGCAAGTGTAGCTGCTTCACCCTGTTCCTACCTATCTTCTCTTTGATAACAGGATCTTGCTTATCATAAGGGGAATAGCTGCCTTCCTAGGATGGGGGGCAGGCAGAAGGGCCTGGCTTCCCTGGTGAAAGATCTTCTCTGTGGGTAAAGTAACAGGTCAGAGTGGGCTATCTGCACCCCAGTTACCCTGCAGGACAAACAGATATGGGGTCCAGTTTTCAACCAATTGGCTTTGTTTATTTAAAGGATGCCAGCTGTCCTCTTGGGAGTGCTTAATGTACCCAAATCCACTGAGCAGCCTCACAAAGTGATACTTGGTATTTGTGTATACTTATTTACAAAATACTTTTGTTGCTGTTGTTTACATCACCTTTTGCTGTGTTGAGGGGAAGGCAAGAGAGAGTAGAAGGTGGATGTGATCAAAGGATGATAAAAATGGGAAAATATAAATAAACCTGCTGTAAATAGGGAAGAGGGGAGCAGAAGGGAGGGGCGGGGAAGAGGGGGGAAAAGCCAAGGTACATCATGTATAGGTACAAAATAACCATGATGAATGTGACCATTATGTATACAATGCACCAATACATGTGCTTGGTTAAAAAAAAAAAAAGGATGCTATATGTATGGAAATGTCAGTGAAATTTGTATAATTAATATGCATGAATAATTATAATCTAAAAATTCCAAATAAGGGCAAAAGCCATCATCTCAATAACCAGCTCACTGGGTTGAAATGCCAGCTCAGTAAGGGGCAGAGGCTAGAACCTAACCCATGGGGAGGCCACGGCAAGTGGTCAGGGCCAGGGAGGACGCACTGGTTTCGCGCTTCCCTAGAAGAAAGGGAGCTGGGACTTGGAGAGAATTCTTTTTTCTTTCTTTGAATCAAAAGATAATCAAGGAGGATTCTTTTTTTCAACCCTTAGGGAAAATGTTCTGACTCTCTTTTCACTTGAATGAAACCAAAACAAAAACACAGGCAGGGAGATGGTATGGGGGGGATGACATGTCATGAGGAGCATTCTTTCTTGTTTACAAAACCTTCTTGGGTTCCCAAGGAAATCTCCACCCAGAGCTCCACACAAAGGCCTTCCAACCCAGGCTGCGGGTGCCCAGGTCTGCTGGAGTCCTGCGCTGGCAATTCCAAGGACGTGGATTTCTTGACATCGTCCTCACCTTTCAGGAGCTTCCCATGCACATGCATGGTTTAGATGGATGATGGTAGAAATCAATTTACTACAGTAATTAGATTCCACTGGATCCTTGAAATGCAATCATTCAGTTTAAAAAATATCAATATTTGCCTCTATTTAAGGCTTTGATGGGTGATTTCAATGTCCACCTGAAGTGCAGTGGGCACAGAGGTTTTTGGAATCCTTTGTGGAGGGCTGTGATGATCACATGAAGTCCGTGGCTCACAGTGAGAAGGATGTGGACATGTGGCCTTACAGAGTCCAGCCCTGTGGCACTGAGGTCAGTGAGGACACAGGTAAAACTGGAGCAGGCTGAAGAGGGGCTGGGGCAGGACACGCGCCACTCTGTGACCTGCCTGAGAACAATGACCCTCCCTAGTGCTTCTGGGGCTGATTCCAGATGGCAGCCACCAGGTGCCACTGAACTCCAGAGCTGGAGTGGTGAGGAGAGGTGGTCGTGGCCCATGCTCAGGAAGAAAAGTTAGTCTGGGGAACATCGTTTCACACACTTGGCTTCCTAAGTGTTGGAGGCCAGAGAACATGGCCAGAGGGTGGCCCTGCTCAGTTCCTGGAAGCCCTGGGGCTCCAGGGTAGAGAAGTCCATTTGACCCCATGCCCTCACCTTGTGTACCTGGGTCCCCAGGGTGGGGAATGACAGTGCACTGGATAGGTGCAGGGGTCCACACTCACCCATTCAGACTCCATGGAGTTTGCTCACCTGTACACAGTGTTTTCACGGTGCAGGTCCTCCAAGCCACAGAGGATCTCAGCGGCGTAAAACAAGGCGCGCTCCTCCTCGAAGCCTGGGTTCCCCATGTTGTAGATGTGGAACTTCAGGTCACCCCCGTTCATGATGGTTAGGACCAGGCACAGCGCATCCTTGGTCTCGTAGGCATAGGCCAGGTTGACCTGGGAGCACAAGAGCAGTGCCATGGTGAGATCATGACTACTGCCACTCACTTCCTCTTCCCTCCTCAGGATTCTTGAAGCTGAGGGCTGCGTGGCAGAGGGAGGAACAGAGCAGCCTTACACCACCACCCTGTACCTAGACAGTCTCTTGGGGACGCTGCCTGTTGCCTCTGATGAAGGACTCAAACCCAGCTGATCCCATCAAGTAGTTTGAAGTGAACAGCAAGGGGCAAGGCAAGTGATACCTTGACTTTTCCACAGTCCTACTAGGATGGTGTCCATGCCTTCATACTATAAAAGCACACAAATTTATCAGCTGGTTAAACCTGGGTGCTGCCTTATTAGCTGGTCAGGGCTTGACTGCCCTCTGGATATGGGGACTCATTATGTCAGGGGTGACAGGGCTGGGAGTGACCACTGGGGCTTCAGAGAGTACAACACACCCTGGTCAAAACTTTCTCTTACATGTAGGACATGTCTCGTCCACCCGCCAAGGGGGCCACCAACAGAGGTGGATCCAGTCTCAGTGTGCTGTGTATTGAGGCCATGGGGTAGCAGAAGAGGTAGACAGAGCTAGGATTGAAGCAAATTACACTGGGTAGAGTTCTTTCTTCTCTTTTCTGCTTAGTGAGCCTGCCTAAATGAAATCTAGGCATCATGGACGAGGCTGGGCCGTAACGCTTGAATGTAAACATCAGGAACAATAATGGTTATTATGGAGGAAAGGAGTCAAAATGGAAGCCAAGGGTGAGAAAGTACATGGGGGCTGTGTCCCCAATTGCACTGTCTGCTGTAGCTGCCCCTGTTCCTGCCACAACTGGCCAGGCGATCCCAAGGAAGGACTCCTGCAGCAGGGCTATGGTTTGCATTAGTATCCCCAAAGACACATGTACAAAAGGCTTGGTCTCCAAGATGGTGCTGCTGGGATACGGTGGGGCCTTCAGGAGGAGGGGTCTAGCAGGAGAGCCTTGGGTCATTGGGGTACACCCTTGGAGGAGACTGTGTGGCCAAATCCTTTCCTGTCTCTCTCTTTACTGCTTCCTGCATCATGATATAAGTAGTTTTGTTTTGTCACATGCTCCCACCAGGTTGTACCACTCTTGAAGAAACCCAAAGCAATGGGGGTCATCTGATTTTAAAGTAAGACTCCCAGAACTTTTCTCTTTCTAAGCTAAATGCCTCAGGCATTTTGCTATAATGATGGAAAGCTGACTAATACAAAGCACACCGAGGGAACTCCCTGCTGGGGCCCCAGATGGGGCACAGTCAGGGAACATGCAGCCATCAAAGCCAATGGAGATGTGGTGGCTCAGGGGTGTCAGGCACACAACCCTTTTCCCTGAGTAGGATCCATCAGCACTGCCCCTTAGAGATGAGGGCTCCACAGCCAGCATTGAGGTAGCAACCAGGGGTCAAAGAGGCCTAGGCAAAAACTGACTGTTGCTAACCTTGCACACTTCCTCCTCTGAGATAGCACTGTACTGCCAACCCTTTTCTGTACAAAGCTGGCAGTTGGGGACAACCTGGGATGAGACCTAGAGACCCAAACTTCTGTTGCCTCTGAGCATCACTTCATAAAATCACCTTCTCCTGGCAAATGACCAAAGCACTAGGTTGGTGGTGACATCTCTCCTCCCACATACAGTTGGTGGGAGTTCAAATGCGACAAGCTTGATGGGCAGCCATTTGAGAACAGTCATTCTATCGAATGAAAGATGCACAAATCTTTGCTATAGCAATTCCTCTGCTAGGAATATGTCCTATGGATACACTTGTAGAAACATACCAAAGGCATGTTAAAAGATGGACAGTGCAGCACTGTTTGTAGTAGGAATTGGCTATACAGATTACTGTTTTAGGGCAATGATGTGCAGCTTTCAAAATGGGGTAAACAGCCAGGCACAGTGGCACAAGCCTATAATCCCAGTACTCTGGGAGGCTGAGGTGGGAGGATTGCGAGGTTGAACACAGCCCAGGCACTTTAGCAACTGAGTGAGACCCTATCTCAAAATTTAAAAAGGGCTGGGGATGTAGGTCAGGGCAAAGGTTCTGGGTTCAAGCCCTAGTATTGAAAAATGAATTGAGTGTGACTATGGGTCTGGAGAGAGAAAAAGATCTACAGTTTAGGGGAAAAAATACTGCAGCATAAGATGTATAGAAAGATCCTGTTGGCTAAAAATAATGAAGCCTACACATGAATAAAACATGTGTGGAATGATTGCTCAAAGAGGGAGGCATTTATTTTTGTTGTGTACTCTCTCTGCTGTTTGAATTTTTTACCTTGTGCATATATTAGCTTTTATAATAACATGTGGAGGAGACATTTAAAGCTGACCAAATATCCATGCGCTCCTCCACACTTCCCAGCCTCCCCTAGCTAGCTCGTCCCTTGAGGTGACAACAGACTGTGGGTGGAAGAGTGGAACGTCAGTCCCTCTGTGGCAGTGAGAAGTCCCTGTGGAGTTGTCCTAGCACTGCACCTCACCCGGCTCTGGAGACAGTAGCTGTGAGATGGAGGTGGTTGACTCAATCTGACCACACTTGGTGTGAGTGACGGGTAAACTTTTGTTGCCTGTGGCTATTCACAGTCTAATTTGTTACTGAGGTGGAGCCTAGTAGAGACCAACATGGGGCCTCTCTAGGAAACTCCACCGTGGTGGTCTCTACCATGGTGAAACCAGCCCAGAGGGTCTGCAGAACCAAAGCTCCTTGACTGGTTCAGGATGGACTTGTTTGCTCACTGAGGAGTTGACGAGGTGGTTGGTCTCTGGGGGAGCCAATTGCTGCCAGCTCTGGTGACAACACAGTCAGCCACGATGGACCTCTGGGAGCCTTGTTGGGGAGGGAAGCTCTGGCTGCCTTTCTGTACCTTCTGGGATCCTCTCCCTGACACTGGTTGTAGGGACCTGCCACATTAGGGGACCACTCCCTTGTACAGAAGGGAAGTCTCAGTCATCAGAGGTGCGGGCCTGATGCTGGCTCAAGATACTTACCACAAACTGGCTGTTGACCTTCTCAAGGATCTGTTTCTCATTGAGTGCCATGGACTCCCCTTTCCTCTTTTTGATCCTCTTCTTCTCCAAGCGCTTGCATGCGTACATTTTACCCGTGGCCCGAACCTGGCAGGCACAGACCTGTGGTGCGAGAAGGTCACCAAGCTCATGGGGCACTGTGATGGTCCGCCCAAGCCCCTCCAAGGCCAGGATGCCATGGGCCCATAGGAGGCCAGGCCACTGCTGTCCTGGCCCTGCTTTGTGAGCTGGCTTCAGGGCCACCTTGTCACCCTCCTCCTCTCCTCAGGAGGATCCTAGCCCTTGAAAGTTCAGGATCAGCCATTCATACAGCATTTATGTGACTGGCAGAGGTTTCAAGCACTGAACCCCTGTCAGGAGGGGCAACTGGATTTTCTTCTGCAAGCTGCTGGCAGGAAAGGTTTGTTTTTGGTCAGTGAAAGGAGACTCTCGAGAGTCCTGACTTTGTAATTCAGAGCAATGGCAACAGGGGATTTGGGCTCTAGTTGTAGTTCTGCCCCATATTGACTGTATGACCTTAGCTGGGCCACCTACTATTCTGAACCTCAGCTTTTCTCATCTCTGAAATGGGAGTAATGAGGCTTGGCCTTACATATGGGGTCAGCTAATGTACAATGAAATCTCTATTTCATTGTGACTGCACATGGCAATGGCAACATCCAGACCTGTCAGAGGCCAAAGTCATTGAGCCTTTCATACTTTTACTTCTCCCTTCTGGAATATGAGCCAGAAAGGAGCCCATATCTCTCCAGAGCCCTGTCTGAGGCTGGAAAGAGGCTGATTCCAGTCTGCTTGCCCAGTGGCTCCTGTCAACATCCTCTTTCCCCCCCATATACATCACAGGTGCCCCGGGGCCTGGGACCCTCCCCCTCCCTCACTGCCACCAGGAAGCTCGAGGAAGCCCTGCTTAGGAGACACTTTGGGCAGATCTAGGAGGGACAGGAAGGGCAAGCAGAGCCCAGCAATGTTCAGGACATGGCACTGTAGTTCACTTACCTCCCCAAAGCCCCCTTTCCCCAGCACTCGGTACTGCCTGAAAGTGTTTTTGGTCACTGGTTGCCTGGAAGGAAGCAAGAACCTGTCATTGGTCTCCTTCAATTACAATTCAGGATCCACAAGAAATGGACCTGGGCACCTGTGGACATACAATCCCAGGACCTCTGATCACCCCGAGGACCCCCAGGAACCATCGCTACAGACTAGACTTTGGGGCTTACTCTGGGGTTGGTGTGCAAACCCCAGGCTCTGGGCTTTGGTGGCCAGGGTATGAACAGCCTTGGCTTGCTCAGCAGGGTGGGGCAAGGATCTCAAGAATGAGCCAGAGTGCTCAGTGGCACCATGTGGGGTGTCCCTCTCCCCAAATGCAGGGAGAGGTGAATGGGCCACAGAGAAGGCCTCCAAGGCTGGAGGAGACCACAGCCCTCCCCACACTTGCACAACAGTAGACCAAATTTCTTGTTCTATAGGACCTATTGCTCCTAGGGACAAAATCTACGCGCTTCTAGCTCTGGGTACTCCTTGATCATCAGTACCCAACCATTCCCCCACTGGGAATCCTTAATTTTATTTCCCTCATTGATCCAGGGTGCTAGAAGATCTTGAATATCCATGGTTATAGTCATGAAGTAATCATTACATTGTGTCTCCTGATGCCCCATTTTAATTAGCCAAAACCATTTATCATATCTAACCAAACATTCAGACTTCCAGGAGTAAGCAAGTAAGAGGCCATCTAGGTGAACCAAGGACTCTAAGATGAAAGAGCTTATTTTTCATCCTCTGCCCTGTTTGGCTACAATCAGTTTAGAAGGTAAAAGTTGGCTCTTGGACCCCCCAGACTGTTTGTGAGCACCCCTCTTCCCAGGAGTCCTGAGCAGGGGCTGAAAGGAGACTGATTTGGGCCAAAGAACTAGGTCAGTTCAAGAAAGCCCAGCTGCCTCCAACTGCCCAGTAGCTCTCGAACAAATGTGTCTTGTACAAAATCCTTCTTGCTGCTGGGGCCGGAAGATAGTTTGGATTTCACTGGAAGCCCCATCTTTAGCACGGTGGCTACTCTTAGGACAACTTCGAAAAACCAGAGCACTCTGGGGCTCCTATGTCTCCAATTCATGTGCCTCGACTTGCTGGTGTTTTCAAGGGGCTTGGGGCCCAGTCCCAACCAGCAGAGCTGCCCCTCTGGAGCCCCCTCCCCTTCCTCCTTCTGCACAGAGCACCCAGGCGGCCGAGAGCAACTCTGCCCTGCGCCGGCACCCGCCATGCGGCCCCGGGAGCCTTTCCTACAGCTGCCCTTGAAACCACATGAAGGCGGCTAAGGCCTAACAGTTTACGATACATGGAGAACAAACAGTCGGTCGACATTACCGCAGAACTCCTTGGCTAGGGGGAAATGAGTATAATACAATTTCCCAGGAATTTCTTGGTTAACCTTGGAAGGGAAAAAAATCCCTTTAATATTTCAACAGTACAGCACTAACAGGCTATGATCTTGTTTGGAAAAAAAAATGGGAGGCAGGCAGGGTGCTGTCAGTCGTTTAGGGCAATGGTAGGCTCCAAAAATGCAATGCCTTGCAAAGGATGAACACTCAACTTCTATGCAGCCGGGGTATGGATTAGAAATGTGCATTTCATGCACTTGGTGCAGATAAGTAAAATGAAAGTCAGTGGCCACAGTGTTCTAAGGAATCCTAGTGCCGGGCAGATGAAGGGCTGAGATTAAGGGCTTGAGGGAGGGACACTGGCTTCAGGTTCCAGCCTTGCCAGGCCTTCATGTGTGGCCAGAGCTTGTGCATCAACCTCTCTGAGCCTCGAATCTTTGGTCAATGGAGATCTTGAGAAAGCCCATGTACCCACCCTACGTAGGGTTCCTTGTAGGCTGCTATTCAGAGTGTCAGATGTCAATCTCCGAACCGCCTGGAGTGAAGGGCTGGGCCTTTCTTGGGCTCTCTGTGTAACAACATTCACTGCTCAATGCACCTGCACGTGGGTTCATGTCATCCTCACACTGGCCTCAGGAGGTGGGACTATTCTTTTTTTTTCTTTTTTCTTTTGATGTTGGGGATTGAACTCAGGTCCTTGTGCTTGCAAGGCAAGCATTCTAACCACTGAGCTAAATCCCCAGCCCGAGGTGGGACTATTCTTTTCCACTCTTCAGTTAAGAATGTTTAGGCTTCAAGAATGATTTGCCAGGTCCTGGATGCTAAGTGGTTAATTTGGACTGGGGTCCCACCTTCCAACCCCACCCTGCCACCCTGGGTGGGCAGGTACAGATCAGGGTGGTGTGTTACACAGCCCAGGGCTCCAGGGCAGGGGTAGGCACGAAGAAATACATCCCCACCAGCCTGTGCCGAGGTCCTCAGAACCAGGACGGAGCCTGCAATACTCCTTCACTATTGGACACAGAGAGGCAAGGACACTGCAGGCCCTGCAGTGACTGCCAGGGGTTGATGGCCTGTAGCTAAATGGCCTATTTCTGTCGATGCTAGCCTTGTTGCAGCACTTGCCACCTTATCTCATCTCATTATCACCCCCAGCCTACAAGGCAGGCGTGATTCTCTGCATTTTCCAGTGAGCGAACTAGGGTATGGTGAGGCGAGCCACCCTTGCAGAGGCCCCATCCTGAGGAAGAGGCAGCTGACTCAGACCTAGGCTGATCTTCCCTCCTCCAGCTTTCCTGAAGCTGTGACATGCATGTGCAAGGTAGCCAGCGGTGGTCATCAGGCCAACAGGGCAGGCCATCCTCTGGTCACCGTGTCACCGCTCTGGTCAGAGTGGAGAGCAATGTCCCAGCCAGAGGCTGCAGGTCCAGTGCTTTCCTGGACTGTGTGTGGGGTGTCCTGGTGGGGGCAGGGCAGGGCCATGAATGGGTTTTGAGGGGGATCTGGACCAGCAGCCTTCTACGCACCTGCAGGGGACTCAACCTGCAATGGCGCTGGGGCATGTGCAGGTGGTGGGGCAGGATGGCTCCTTGCTCTCTAACTGTGGAGTGTCTTGAAAGCTGTGAGTACCAGAACTCCGGGGACAGGTACCACGGGCTGTGAAGGTGGATGCTCCCACTTTTGTCTATTAGCTTAGCACAGCACAGATTTACAGCAGGTTATCACCCTGTTCTGCAAATCCTGCAACATATTAGGGGGACTGAGTGCTGTACTGGGGGTTCTGGGCCAGGGTAACCCCTCAGCTGCGCTACTGGCTGGCTGGGTACAAGGCAATGTCTCCTCTGTGTCTCTGCCACCTCATTAGTCACAGGAAGGTCATCCCTGGCCAAGTGAGTGCCACGCAATGAGAGCGCATAAAGAGAACGAGGCAGCAAATAAACCATGAGCAGATGCCTGGTATCACCCGTCAATAGGAAGATGGAAACCAAACAATAAGGAGACTCTGCAGCTCACGTCCTAGGAGGAAATCGGTGTTGCTGAAGCTGTGGAGAAGCAGGTGCTCAGGTGCTGGTAGGGCTGGAAACCGAGGGTGGCTGTTTTGAAGGGCAGTTTAACAGCTCCTTCCAATTTATAATCAGGTGCCTTTTGACTCAGAAATTTCTCTGCTAGGAATTTCTATGCATGTACTTATAAAAGTACATAAAGGTTTATGTACAAAGCTATTCATTATTTAGAGAAGGCTGCACAAAAAAATTGAGAACAGCCTCAATGTCCATCAACAGGGCACTGGGTTAAACAAAGGTTTTATAACTATTTCAAAGTGCTCTAATTTGCTAGCAGAGAAAGAATCACCAAAGACAGTGAACTAAAGAAGCAAGAACAAGGTGCAGTGTGTGTGTGCCTGAATTTATGTGTACTTTAAAACACATAGAGCATTTCTAGAACTTAATTAACAGGAAGAGGAAGTTTAATTCTATTGTAACCACAGACCCCTGGGAGGTAACTCCTTTTTTATATGAAGTCTCAGACAAAACCCTGCACCTCACCTCTCCCATTTGGATGCTGTCATGTGTGAGGCACGTAACACTCACCTCTCCAACCACTTCCACTGGAGAAAGCGGTCAAAGTACATGCTGTCCAGGTATTCGTAGAATGGCTCTCCCCTCAGGTAGTCGTGGACGGACCTAGCTCAGATGGACAGAAGGATGAGCGTGTTATAACCCCAATCTCAAACCAGTGGGCAGAGTTGTACCTATAGGTTATTGCCTTTGGTGATGCAAACAAACAAGGCCTTGCAACAGATGTGGCACATGTGGCCAGAGGCCCTGCCACTCTGCCTAAGGTTGTTTGAAATGGGTTGATCCTGTGACACTTACGGTGCCTGCGTGTGTTGGGCATTGTTTGGGGCACTGGGATACTACAGGGAGCACGGGGAGAATATTGTGATGGGGTATGCAAATAGGATACCATAAGCATGAAATGATCCCAGAGAGGTGTTGTCATGAACTAGGGTTTGGTAAGGTCTCTCTGAAGAAGGGACCCATGAGCTGAGAAAAGAACAATGGAGACTTACTAGGTATAGGGGTGGGGACTCAGAGGAGGTAGGGATGAGGAGCGGGGATGCAGCTCCTGAGGAGTTTGGCTTTGGTCTGGACCAGCAAAACCACTGTGAGTTTTTCACGTGTGCAGCAGAATTTGCTGGTCACTTGCTGTGGGTCAGGTGCTAGGCTGGTTCAGGGATACCAGGGATTCCTCTGTGTCTTAGGCCATCAGAGAAGGGCCTGGCAAGCTTCAAACTAGGCTGTGGGCAGGATTGGGCTGCTCTCCTTTACAACATGGCCGTCTACCCCAAGACACTCGGGACCTGGGGAAGGGAGGGGATGGAAGGAAGAGGGCATACCACAGGCTGTGTCCCACCAAACCTGAGAGCGGGCCAGTGTGGGAGACAATGATGGCCTCTGTCAGGGTCGAGTCAGTCTCACCAGCTGGGACCCTGACTACTGCTGCTCATCTCTCCATAGCACCTAATGCAGGGCTGGGCCCAGCGCAGCCTCCCCAAATCAACTCTCACTGTAGTCCTCCCAGCTCTTCCCTTGGGGCATGAGGTTGCTGGTTTTGTTGTGTAAGCGCCATGAAAGCCACGCCTGTGTTCCTGCTCATCGTAGCATCCCTCAGAGCTAGGATAGTGCCAGGTACACAGCAGGTACTTGATGTCTGCAGTGCTGAATTAGGGTACACTAAAGCTTCCAGGCTCATCCAGCTATGTGAGGTGGCTGGCTCTGGATGGGTCCCTGGTGGGTGTGTGTCAGTGTACCTGCATGTCTCAACTTACGGGGAGGGGTGTGTATGTCAGGGTAGGGTGGGATTAGCTGGTGCCGACTTGGCTTGCCCTCCCCTGGGTGGACTTGGGGCCTGTTGACAAGATGCAGTGCTGCTGAGCAGGCAGCCTGTGGCCCTTCTAGCATCAGCGCCACCTGGTTGTGATGGGTGACAGTGGTGGGGGTCTGGGAGCCTGGGAAGGATTTCCAAGCCATCCAGACAGGGACAAGTTTTTGCACATTCCTCCGTCTCAAAGGCCTGGAGAGCCACTTGCTCTCAACCTCCTTTGAAGTACGTGTTTTCTTTGGATGTGGCACTACTTCTTTTCCTTTGGGAGAAGTACAGTGGTCCCCTCGTCTGTGGGGGAAGTTTCAGCTCCCAGTGGATGTTGAAAGCATGGACAGTGCCGAACCCTATTGTGCTGTTTTTTCCTTTACATAGAAACCTACGATAAAGTTTACTTGTAAATTAGGCGCAACAAGACATTAATAATAACTAATGATAAAATAGAACAATTACAACAATATACTGTAATAAAGTAATTTAAAACTCATGGATTGCTTATTCCTGGAATTTTCCATTTAATATTTTCAAACCACATTTGACCATGTGTAACTACAACTGTGGGAAGCAAAACCACGGATATGGGGAGACTGTTATACACAAATAACCGGGTGGCTTGGCCGGAGCCCTCAGGCACTGAAGACCTGGCCTGGAGCCCACACTTCTGGGGGAGGGTAGGAGGAGCCCCTCCCCTGGCGGCCTGATGCCCCCAGCCCAGGTCGGTCAGGTTGGTGGAGCACTTACTGCACACAGGCAGAAAACAGTTCTTTGCAGGGTCTCTGCAGGAGCTTCGCTTCTGTCTGGGACACCAGGTTTCGGCTGACTTGAGCGATGAAAACTGGGGACTGGAAAGAGGAAAGAAAGGGAAGAGGTTAGTGAGCAACAAGGCGGGGCACCCATGGATGCCAGACCCTGGGTGAGGGGGCACAGGCCACCCGCCCATGTGTGTGGCCATCTGCCTCCTGCCCCTACTCCTGGGCTGGGCCATGGGGACAGTGTTCGGTGGTATGGGGAGGTGGCTGGGTGGGAAGAAGCAGAGCTCAGATTTAGGGGGAGATTTCAGGCTCTGCCACTTACATACTGTGCAACTTCACAGAGGTCACGTGGCTCCTCTGAGCCTCACTCCTCCTGTGGCCTAGGCCTATAGCCAGAAGTGACAAGGTGTGCAAGTACACACAGCTGTAAGGAGCTGTGCACCATGGTCCAGCTCAGTGAGTCACTGTCTCAGCTTAGATGATGTCCCTAGGCCACTCTGGGGGCATCTGTTTCCTCTGAGGGCAAATGCAAAGATGAACACAGTCCATCCCAGGCCTGGCATTCAGGTGAGAGGGTTTGCGGTGGGGAAAGTATGAGTGGGAGGAAAGGCTCAGGAGGCAGGGTGGGTCAGTGGGGACTCAGTGGCCGCTGGGTACAGCACTGGAGCTGGCAGACCTGGGTTTGAATCCATGATCAGCTACCTGCGGCTGTGGGACCTTCATTTTAATTGCTCATCCTGGCTGTTCTCAGCAAGATGATAAAGAAGAGTATTTTCTGCCAGGAGAATCAATGAAACGTTCAAGTTAAGCACTGTCCCAGATCCTGTCATGTAAGTGGTGAAATAAATGTCTCCACTGTCACCTCATTCTCTTTCTAGGCTAAACTGCCAGCTGGAGTACTGTACTGTATTTCAAGTTGGAAAGGAAAGTTCTGGGAGTTTCTATCCTATGAGGAGCAGTAGTGGCCTCACCCACCAGCCCCCACCCAGCCATTCACCCTCTACCAGCTGTTCTCAGGACCTGACTCACCCACCCACTGGGCTTCAAGGTAGGTTTTTAATAAATTACAGGGAAAATTGAGAAAATTGCAGGGGGTGGGTTCAGAAAGAAAACATGTAAATACATCTTTCTACCCAAAGGATGCTGAAATCTGAAAGGCTTGCTTTCTCTCCCAGCTACTGAGATGTGACTGCAGGCTTGGTTACTCCACTAAGTCTGCTAGGTGGTGCCTGTAGGGGATTGGATTGGGGGTGGTGGGGGAGCCTGGCAGCAGCTCGTCGATCCCTGCTAAATGAAATCAGTGGCTCATTTTCTATTCCTCATGGTTCTGAATACCCAAATCCTTCCTTTCCTTCTTTCCAAGCCCCAGCCTCTCTGCAAGCTCAGCCCTGCTCTGGGGTCTCCTTCCCCAGGTCTTGGTGGGGGCAGCCTGGCATCGGTGCAAAACCGCAGACACCAAGCACCGGGCTTGAGCACATTCCCCTGCCTGCTTGGCATGGACTATCTTGGTGGTGGCAGCTCCTTCTCACCTTTCCCCACCCTGCCCCGGACCATCCCTCCCTCCCCACAATTAAGAACCTTGGTTGATAGGGCAGAAGCTTGATGTTGCCAAGGAAGCCGAGGACCAGAGTCAGGAGCCCAAGCTCAATCTGACCTCAGACCTTGGCCATTCCATGGCCCCGACTCCTCGTCTGCAATGAGAAGGAGCTGCTCTTAGGAAGCCCCAAGGCTCCTTTGAGATTTGAGAATTGGTGGCTGGGGTTTTTGCTCCTAAGACTTGAGAAAGTCTGGGGGAATTCTGAAAGTCCAGTCTCTTGGAAATCAGTAACTCCAGGCTACTTCCAAGCAATCAAATACGAGGACAAACCACTGGCCATGGGCAAATCTGCTTCAGGAAGAAAAGAGCTCATGGCTGGGGCAACCCTGGTGGGGAGGGGCCATGCCTGGCTAGACAGGTGCCCACTGTATATCTGTTGACAGGCTAGACAGTGGAATGTGTTACGCCAGGATATAACCTCATACCTGGTGCAAGTCAACAAAGACTGAATAGATGCTGGGTCTGTGGGTGGTGGGGAGGAATTGAAACCATTTCTTGGACTGGAAGAAGAGGGTCCTGAGTTGCCCACCTGTGTGCACTTGGATACACAGGATTTTGCCAATATTCTGCCTTCATTTTCATCCAGGGAGGACCCACCCTACCCACCACTGGCCCAGCTGGGGGCTGGCACAGGGTACAGGTAAGAGATTAAAAGGTGAAGCCAATGTGGTCATTGGCCTCAAAGCACTTTTTCTCCAGTAAAACAGAAACAACATAGTATAAGACAATATCCTAACAGAAAAGTCCCCGCACTTCTCGGCTATGTAATGGTAATAAATGAAATGGCTAGTTGGAACTCAATAGCTTCCAAACTTTTTTTTTTGGTGCTGGGGATCCAGACTTTCTTTTTTTAGCAGCAAATTTTCCTCCTTTTTCAAATGAAACTCATCTGTAGACCCAATATTTAAAACAATAAAGATAATTGGTAACAATTGTTTACACGTACTGTGGTGGTCAATATGCACGAAGTCACCTTACTTAATCTCACTTAATCTACATATGGTTCTATGAAGTAGGTAGCAAAATAAGGCCCATTTTGTAGATGAGGAAACTGAAACTCAGAAAGGTTAAGCAATTTGCCCAAGATCACCCAGCCAAGAAGTGGCAGAGATCTGAACCCAGGTTGGCTGGCCCTTGAGTAAGATTTGGTTGGAGGCTCTGCAGAGCCAGTGTGAAGACCAGGCACTATGCTATGAGGTCTTGTGAGGCTGGCAGAGGCAGGTGCCACAGCTCAGGGCCACAAGCTAAAGGGCTAATAGGAGGAGAGACCATTATGGACTGTGGTCAGAAGTTCTGGCATGGGAGCTGAAGAGCAGATGACAATGCCTTTGTTTTAATGAACACTGCTGTAAACTCAGCCTCTGGCTCAACATGAAGAGATTCAGTGATTCCAACCAAACTCCCTTTCAAGTGACTCCAGAGAGTGACAACTTTGCCAACAAGAAGGAATAAGAAGTCACTGGCCAGTGTAAGTCTGGAATAGAAACCCAAACCCTGCAGTAGGGTACAAGGGGAGGAGTTGCTTGAAGAGCATTTCAGTCGGACAGTTACTGTTTGTACCTGTGGAAATGGAAGGTGTCTGGTCCTTCCCCTCCACTCAGAGAAGCTGGTGCAAAGAGAGTGCTATAAAGAAGGCCTCCAGGATGGTTCAACATACGCAAACCAATAAGTGTAAAACACATTAACAGAGCCAGGGACAAAACCACATGATCATCTTGAGAGACACAGAAAAAGCATTTGACAAAGTCCAAAACCCATTCATGACAAAAACCCTAAAGAAAGTTGGAGTAGATGGTCTTTATCTCAATCTGATAAAAGCCATCTATGACAAACCAACAGCCAACATCATACTAAATGGTCAAAAATTGAAAGCTTTCAAGCTAAAATCAGGAAAGAGACAAGGATGCCCACTATTACCACTCCTGTTCAATATAGTTCAGGATACATTAGCAGAGCAATTAGGTAAAAGAAAGAAATAAAAGGAATATGGATGGGAAAGGAGGAAGTTAAATTATCATTATTTGCTGAGGACATGACACAGAAATAGAAAAACCCCAAAACTCCACTGAAAGACTCCTAGAATTAATAATCAAATTCTGTAGCATAGCAGGATACAAAGTCAACACTTAAAAATCAATAGCATTTCTGTACACAAATAAACTCACTGAGAGAGAGAGAAATCAGGGAAATAACACCTTTCACAATAGCATCAAGAAAAGTGAGATACTTAGTAATCAACCTAATAAGGAAGTGAAAGACCTATACACTGAAAACTACAGTACTCTGAAAAAGGAGATAGATGAGGCTATCAGAAAATGGAAAGATATCCCCTGTTTTTGTATAGGGAAAAACAATATAGTGAAAATGGCCATACTTCCAAAACTGTTATAGAGATTTAATGCAATCTCAATCAAAATACCAACAGCATACCTCACAGAACTAGAGAAAACAACCCTAAAATTCATATGGAACCAGACGAGACCTAGAATAGCAAAAGCAGTTCTGGACAGCAAGGGCAAGGTAGGAGGCATCACAATCCCCAATTTGAAGTTATACTACAAAGCTGTGACAAAAACTGCATGGTACTGGCAAGAAAACAGATGTGGGGATCAATGGAACAGAAGATGCACAAACAACTCCAGGCATGCTCAGCTACCTGATCTTTGACAAAGAAGCCAAACACCCTCACTGGAGGAAAGACAGCCTCTTTAATAAATGGTGCTGGGAAAACTGGCTCTCCATATGCTGAAGACTGAATTTAGACCTAGATCTCTCACTGTGCACTAAACTAAAATCAAAATGGATCAAAGATCTGAATATTAAAACAGAAACAATTTGCTGGAACATAGAATAGGCAAAACTCTTGAAGACATAGGTGTAGAAAAAGACTTTACAACCAAAACCCCGATCACACAGGAAATATTACAAAGAATCAACAACTGGGATCATACCAAATTAAAAAGCTTTTGCATAGCAAAAGAAACCATCGACAGAGTGAAGAGACAATCCACAGAATGGGAAAAAAAAATTTACCAGCTTCTCCTCAGAGGTCTATATCTAGGGTATACAAAGAACTTTAAAAAATCAGACCCCACAAATTTAAAGACCCAATCCAAAACTGGGCATCCGAAATGAATAGACACTTCTCAGATGAAAGAAGTACAAACAGCAAATAAATATATGAAAAATTGTTCAACATCACTGGTCATTCAAGAAATGCAAATTAAGACAACACTGTGATTCCATCTCACTTCAGAAAGAATGGCTATCATAAAGAAATCAATGAATAACAATTGCTGGTGAGGCTGTGGGGAAAAGGGAACCCTTCTACATTGTTGGTGGGAGTGTCAGTTAGTACAACCACTACAGTATGAAGATTCCTCAAAACACTAAAGCCAGCTGTCCATTTGACTCATCTGTGCCTCTTCTCTTCCTGACAGAGTTAAAAGCATCACACCACAGTGATATATGCATACCCATGTTTATAGCAGCACAATTTATAATAGCTGAATCTTGGAAACAGCCCAGATGCCCACCAACAGATGAATGGATAAAGAAAATGTGGTACCTATATGCAGTGGAGTACTACTTTGCCATAAAGAAGGATAAACTTGAGTCATTTTTATGTAAATGGATGCATCTCCAGACCATAATGTTAAGTGAAATCAGACACATAAGTTTAAATATCACATTGTTTCTCTTACATGAGAAACCCAAAGGGTAAATAAAGAGCAAAACGAAGGATAGGTATTGGGAAGTAGGAAGAACATGTTCAAATGGAAAGGGGAACAAGGGAGAGGGCAGGGAAAAGAGAAGGAAGGGAAAGGGGATTAAAAAAACAGAGAGTAGAAGGGGAAAATGGGAGAAAAATAATTAAGATATAGTTCGTACAGATAAAAATTCCCTATGATGAATGTGAACATCATGTATGGCAAATATGTACTACTAAAAATTAAAATAAAAAAAAAGAAAGCCCTCAGGAGCCTGCATAAGAAAAGGGGCCCTAGGTGCTCAGAAGGCTCTGGAGCTCTGAGGAACCACAGCTTAGCACCTGCATTGCATCCCTGGTCTCTGAAGACAGAATTCCTGGCAGTTCCAGATCCCTTCCAGGAGGCTGATCCCTCTGTTCCCAGGAGGCCAGCAGGTGGGCCAGGTGCACTCTGCACAGAAACAACATCATGGCACCGACAGCTTCAGACGCGGGGTGAGCCACAGATGTGCAAGTGCTATGGACTGTCCTCTGGGATGAAGCTGAGGGCCAGGGCAGGGAGGAAGGCTGGGGAGATGCTCCTCCGTGTCACAGATGTCCCTCTAATTTCTCAGCAAGCAAACATGCGAGGGTAAGGGTCTCAGGCTCCTACACATCTGCAGGGCTGAAGGACCCCAAAGGAGGCCAGGAGAAGGGGGCTTGGTGGTAGTCTTTGGTAAATTCCCACAGGGGCCTGGGACTCCCTCAGGTAGGAGTGCTTTTAAGTGACACCTTACTTCTTTGGTCACCAGATGGTTAAAACCTGCTCTAGCTGAATGCCTCGACTTTAACAAAGCAGTGTGAATCTGTGTACCCAGGTTCCTCTGCAAAGTATTTGATGCAGCCTTAGTGTTGCAGCTCCCAAAGGCTACAGGAAGGACTGGGGACAGGGGCTGTCTGCTCAAAGTGCCCATCATGAATGGCCAGGCATTTGATGGTCTTGGGTAGCTGAAAGTGTTAACCGAGACATATCCTTACAGGCAGCAAGAAAGGCAGTGGCATGGGTGTTTTCCTGGGGACTGCCACAGAGAGAAAAACTCTTCAAGCCCCTCAGAGGCAAGGCATGCCTGTGACAGCAGATGTCATGGGCTCAGGGCAGCTTTGTACCTTCTCTCCTCTCCAGGCCCCTTTCCTCCCTTCTGCTTTTATCTCACACATCCTTCATTGTCCGTGACCCTAAACTTCAGCATGTCAGCTAGACCAGACCTCTCTGTCTTCTGCTCCGTCAGAACAGAGCCTCTGCAATGCCCAGGCTTGGCGCTGGTGGTCAGTAATGATTTGTGCAATGAGGGCCTTGGATTTCCTACAGAGACCACCATGTGGGGTCACAGGCCGGCTGGATTGAAGAGTTGAGCTTTGTGCTGAAGCTGTGCTTGTGTAGCAATGGGTTTAGGGTGAATGCACACTTGGTTTGGGGTGACTTGCTGGCTAAGAGATTACATATGCATGGGAAGGCTAACCTCTCCCCATCCCAGCGCCCCTGGATATGCATCCATCTGGAACTTCCCCTTTCTGAGTTCTGACTGCAGTTGCTCAAAGACTTCTATGCTTAACCCGGAGCAGGAACACTCCAGGGAATGTGGGGCATTGAGGCAGGCTGAGGAGGGCAGTGGTGGTGAGGGCAGTGTGGGCTTGCCCTGGGGATGAAGCTACTGAGCTTTACTCAGCATGCAAAACAAGAAGCACATGCGATCATCCACCCCACTCAAGGCCTCCCTCTGATGCTAGGGAGGCTGCCATGTCATCAGCCCCGACAAGAACACTGTGAAGGTTGCTGCCCCTGCTCTCCCAAGAAAGGTCTCCCTCTGCAGTGAAACACTGAAAAAACAAACAAAGAAACAAAAAAAAAAAAAAACCCCAAAACAGAAACAAAACTACTATTTCTTGTACCAGGGACAAACTCCCAATGTTTGAGGCTCTTGTTCCTGAAGCTTCTTTCTCATTAAAGTTTCTGGTTTCGAGAGGTCAGAGTAGAAATGAGATCAGTTGTACTGGCTGGTGTTTTTGAAGGTCCCGGGACTGGAGTGTGATGGAAGGGCCAGGCAAGGGTCTTCAGAATCCTCCCCACCACACACACCTCCTCAGTAGGTGGCAATAATTCTTTGCTCCTGTGTCACCCTCAGAGCTGTCTAGAGACACAAGCCCATGCTCGTTCAGAGGTTCAGGACCCAAGACAGGGCAGCAAGGAGAGACCAGAGAGCTCTCCAGGGAAGGACCCTTTGGGGATTATCCCTCCAACTCACCCAGGCACAGATGGAAGAATTGACAGAAGGGACTCCTCTGCATCCCACTGTTGGCCCACAGAGGAAGGATGGTTTCTCAGAGTAGTCCAAGCCTGAGTTCTGGGCCAGCTCTCTGTGAAGGACTCAGCTTTGACTTCATCAGCCCCACTCAAAACAAGCTTATCCACATTTCAGAGACGGAGACACACACCCAGCAATCTCCCACCTGCTCACTCCTCTCCATCCTTACCTCACTGTTCACAGGTCTCTGCTACCACTTGCCTCCAAGGGAGTTTTCCTGAACCATATAACATTGATGGTCTCTGCTGCCTACAGGACCAAGTCTGGTGTCTTCCTGGATCTGTCAAGCACCCTTCGTGACTTGCTTACCTCTTCTGCCTTCTGTTCCCAGAGCTCTGTCCCCACACTGGCCCTTTCCTGGGTGAGCTCTGGCTTTCTAGATACTGGGTCTTTGCTCTTTCCCATGAAAGCAGCCCTTTTTGTGCACCATGGCAGGTCCAAATCCCACTATCTTCATGACCTGCTTCCAATACACCCATATCCAAGATGACCATCCAAGCAGTGGGCCTTGCTACCCAATCCTACCTCCCAGTGACAAGTACAACAATCAGTGTCATCCTCACTGCCATTCCTTGTGCACCTACTTACTTCATGTCAAGTCTGAGAGCTTTATACTGGGTTATGTTTTTAGTCCTCTCAAGTTAGATTTCATTATCTCCATTTTACAGAGGCAAAGATAGCTCAGGAGTTAAGTCACTTGTCCAGGGTCACAGCTGACCTGAGAGCAAAGACAAGATCTAAATGTTGGCAGTCTGGCCAGACTGCTTATCCCTAAGCAGCATCAGGTCCTCCAGGGATGCCATGTTCCTTCCTAGGTAGTCTGTCCTTGAAGAGCATGTACACAGGGGGGCTAGATACAGAGATACAGTGGATCCTGCATGCTTTGACAGATGCTGTTTGTATAGCATTGTCATGTATAACACACACACACACACTCTCTCTCTCTCTCTAATGTCCAACATATGTTTTGCCTCAACATATGCAAACATCCCACTGAAGAGCTCAGAGCTCATTAGCCGTGGTTCTTCCAGTGGACAAAAGGTCGGCCCAGGACTGTCCGGTCTATCTCCAGACGCAAGCACTTAGGGCTTAATGATGTGTATATTTTCATATGTAGGCAGCTGACATTCCCCATGTAAACTATTTGCAATTTCCCATTGTGGACAAACTCAGCTTTCAGGAAAAGCTGAGCAGAAGAGGGGCAAGACTCTAGAAGAAATGGGTTCCCAGAGGTCCCTTTCCTTCTAAATGAGAGGGCTGCCTTGTCCTGCTGCACCAGAGGGAGGCAGCTGATTTTTGGAGGCCATGATTTCTCCAGGATAGAAATGAGGGAGGGGCACTCACCCAACTGTAGCCTGGCCACCCTTTGACCCTGCATGAGGGGATCTGCGTCAGCTCTGGGAAGCCTGGCTGTGGGAGGGGGCAGGGGTTGGAATCAGGCATCTCCCAGGAGCTAGGACTGGAGGCAGCCATGGGTGCTAAGAGGAGCTGGTGCCAGCCACTGGCGCTGGGCACAGGATGGCATGTTGTTAGGCCCTCGGTGTGGGTTTCTTACCATCTGTACTTCTGTTGCTCTCCAGGAGAATAGGGCTTGTTGCTCTAGGATGATAAATGTGAAAACTAAGCCTTGGGGAGCTGGGTGAAGAACAAGATCATTGCTTCATTCCCATACCACAGAATGGAGTGTGGGCTTGGTGTGCAGTATATATCTCATAAATGCTTGTAGACAGAATATCAGTAAATGGTAGACTCAAGATTCAACCAGGATTGTCTGGCTCCCAAATCCATAATCTCTCCATTCTACTTTGCTGAAATGAATTGATGATGTTCTTAGCATGCATTATTCAATATTCTTGCTGAATAAATGCACATGCACACAAACAACATGTATGTTCACAGTGCAGAACAGTGAGTCCATTCTTTTCCTGACCATCAAAAATATCTTTAAAAGGGCATCTGGTCTACCTTTTGCCTTGGTGACAAGCTAGGCCAATCAGAGTTCCTTTCTGGAATTTTCTCAGTTAGAACTGGATGATCAATGTGCACCTCTGGCAGAGACTGTGGGCTGGAGCCTTGGGGGCTGCAGGCTGAAGGAGATCCTAGAAATGCCCTTGGAAAACATATCCTTGCTCCAGTGGCCCCAAGCTCAGATTCTACTGTGTCTCTCATGGTTTCATTCGGTCATATGAAGAGCCTCCAGCCCTTAGTTTTCCAACAACTTCCCCTGTTTGAACAACTGGAAGGCAAGAAGAATCTGCCACTTGCTACCAGCAATCTGGCTGGCAAAGACGGAAGGAGGTGGTAGGGCACGCAGGGCTTGTTCTAACGCCAGCTCCTGGACTGAAATTAAACACACTTGCACAATCACAACTAGAAAGCCAAGGTGACAACAAAGACAAACAAACAAAAAAGAAGGCCAAAGTTCGTTGATCGGCAACTGCAGAGAGTGTTTCCTCACTTGGGGGTTGATTTAAGGTCTGGCTGACAGGAAGAAAAAGCACCCTTCTTCCACCTTTTAATCAAAACCTTCAGGGGCCTGTGTTAGAGCCACTGCCGGACACCCTTGAGTCCGTCTGGAGCAGTTCCTCTCTGTCTGTGGCCAGGCAGGAGACATAATCCACAAGCCCCTGCTCGAGAGCAGATCAAAGGAAAAAGGAGGGTTTTGTTTTCTGGGTCACTGAAGAGAAGATAAATCATCCCAGTCACATGCTCACGAGTGAAGTTCCCTCCGCCCTAGGTCTGATGTCAATATCCTGCAGCTCCGGACAGGAACACTCAGAGTCTTTACCACAGTGTCCTTACGGTCAGCCCAGCAGATGGGGTGCAAGGCCCGAGCAGAGTGCCTGTGGTAGCCCCCTGGGCAGAGATGCTGCTGGACAGGCAGCTGGTAGGTGGAGGTCCTTGTGGTGGAAACTGGAAAAATGACATCTCCCTCCTCGGGTAACCTGCAGTGCCTCTTTGAAGTTCTAAGGGAGGTGATACTCACCGCTTGTCATGAAGGTGGGCATGGTCTTCAATTGGAAGTAGATTTACCATGAAGCAGAGGAAGCTTAAGCTTTGGGGCTCTCTGCTTGTAGTCCTGGGAGCTACTGTATTCTAGGTGGGGAGAGGAAGCGGGCTTAAATAGGGAAGTGTTTCTACAAGCATTTCTGATAAATTGAGATCACAGATAAAAAAGACCAGAAACTCCAAGGCATCAGTAATTTGTTGTGATTTTTTTCTCATTCATAGTATATACTTTTGTACATAATGTTCCTCTTCCTGTGCTATTTATGCTTCAAACCCTGCCTCCCTGAAAATGCAGATCCTTCCTTGTCTCCAGTATAGAGTGCTTACTCCAAAGGGCATTCCAGAATCCACCTTCTGCCTCTGTCGGCCACCAAACCTCTAGGAAGATGGCACACAGTCTGCTATCTTTCTCCCTGATGAAGAGCCCAAAGATTCAGAGTCAGAGCTCTTTGGAGCATTGCATGGTTTTTAGAGAGGAAGGTCAGGAACACCACCCTGAGACCATGTTTGGAAATAACTCAGTGACCTATGAGAGGTCCACAATCCTATTAAGACGCAGGTACGTGGCCACTACCCTGATAACTCTTTAACCTCTAGGTGGTGGAGGACCTCTTTGGTGATGTCCCTGGGGACAGCTGGGGAGGAGTAGGAGTTGTCTTTGCAACCACATAGCCAGCTCTTACCCGGGCTAATGTCACCATGTGCAGGTACTTTGTAAGTAGAGGGCACTGCTATGAGCAGACAGACTCCTGCTGGGATCTGAGCTGAATCAGTCCATCAGCCACAGGTTCTGTCCATTCTATGCCCAGGTCATGAGCTCCAGCCCAAGGACTCCAAAAGCTAACTCAGCTGGCCAACAGCAGGAGTTCAAGGCCAGCGAAAGCTGTGGGTGGCCTGTCAGTTCCCAGAGACAGCCACAGAGGTGGCCTCATCAGATACAGGTGACTTCATAGCTGAGGTGAGGCTTGCCAAGGGCCTGGAGGATGAAGGGGCTTTGGCTAGATGGTGAGGAAGGCCCTGGCATCCTTTGACTCCTTGTGGCTATGTACTGGGATGTCTGGCCCTAGCAGAATTCACATTTTTCCCTATGGCAAAACTGATACTTTTTCTGACAACTTTCAGATGCCAGAATTGCTTTTGAGGACCGCAGAGAGTAAGTTCATAGGTACCAGGATTCAAGTGAGGGCCCATGAAGCCAGGAAGCACCTGGAGTAAGCCTGCTTGCCAGGGTGCGGACATTCCAGGCCCAAGAAGGGGCCTACCCACTGGGACCCAACGTGTCCCCTGAGTCAGCAAAGCAGAGACGGAGAGTCCTGCAGGAATAGCCACAGCCCTCAAAAAGGGGAAAGCAGATTGAGCTCAAAAGGCTGGACCAATATTTCCTTTGCTGTTCAAGAGGCTTTGTGGAAATCAGGACAAAGAATCCTTAGGGGTCAGGAGTGAGCGAGGACATTTTTAAACAATGGTAGAATTTAACCGGGGGCCCTGAGAGCCAGACAGCTTTAATGAGAAGGAAAGGAAACTACACAGTGACCCTAACCCAGACCTCGACCCTTTACGTCAAAAGCAAAAGATGATAATTAACAAAATGTGATGTGCCCGGATGTTCAGCATGGGGCCAGCTGAGCTCTGTCAATTTGATAATCCCTGGTCATGACCTGTGGGCCCAAAAGAGTGCGACCGGAGATGACATGCTGTTTACACGGGCCATGCATGCAGGGCTCCCGGTTCCCCCAGCAGCTGCCGGAACAGAAGGGTTGTTTCTGGGCAAGTGGTCTGCACACAGGCAACTCTGCTCTGGGCCAATGCCATCATGTGCAGGTACTTTGCGAGTGGAGCTCTGGACCCTAGAAGCTAAAGGAGCCCCTCCAGGCTTCATGCATAAGAGGTGAGGGGACAGACAACTCTAGGTCTCCAGAACATCCATTGCCCTCTTGTTCTATGGTTTCCAAACCAGCATCAAGCTGAAATTGGGTTGGATTTTTCTCCAGGAAAGATTTCATTCCATATGCCTTGGGGATGAAGGCAGGAATCTCTTAAAATTCCAGGAATTCAAATGAAACCCCCCAGCCTCATGAGACATCATGTCTCTGCCCAAGGATGGAGAGGGTCACACAGGAAGTCAGCCAAAGACAGGCACCACAGGGACTAGCGTCCTGCACACCCAAGACAGAGCAGGGTGGGAGGGGGTCCCCTTAGGAAGCCTGAGGTTGCTGCCTCTAGTCACTCCACAGAGAAGATGTCTGGGCAGAAAATACTATGTACACACAGAAGAAGAGCTGGCTTCATCAGCATCAAAGAAACATCCAATTTTCTGACCTGGAAGACAGCAAGAGGGAAAGGATCCTAGAGGGAATTGCTATGAGAAGCTCCAGCTGGACACATGAGTCTCAAAGGAATATGGTCCAGCTGGCCAGCTGCCCAACCAGAATCTTTGCTCAGACCAAGGTGACCTCTGACCTCACTGGATTCATTGGCAACAAGATGGAGATCTGCTTGGGTGTTGGGAGATGATAGCCAAGAATCTCAGCAGAAATAAAAGGCCAGGTCCAGCAGCCAGAGCCCAAGCCCCATGGACCATGTGGTGGGCACTTGCAAAGAAGGGATTTGCCCCTGTAACCCATGCTTAATGCCCATGGTTGCCCTGGATATCATGGGTTGGCTAGTTAGATGGACCCCACACCACCTCCCCAAGGTCACAGACCACAGCCTCACTCCTAGTATAGTGCTCTTTGTTTTGCCATCAACATGCCAGCTTTTCCCTAATGCATTATAGGTGGGAAGTAGAGTTATCTCAGCATTTTTGAAGATGATGAAAGGTCTCAGGAGGTTCAGGAACACAAACAATACTGAATCACTCAGGAGAGGAGACCAAGCCTCTGACCACCAAGACAAAATGTCAGCATGATGCTACCATGTTTATGACACTCACTGATCTCCTTTCAAACAAGAAAAGAGGCTTCAGGCTCAGAGCCTTAGGCAAGGAAGAGAGTATCTTACTTGGATTTAATGGCAATTTTTCCAGTTGCTTTTATGTATGACAAATTAATACTACATTTTCAGGCATGTTTCTGTTATAAAGTTTCCTTGTAAAAATCATTTAAGTAAAACATTAGCTGATTTAAAGAAAAATGTTAATTTAGATAATTGTAAACATAGTCTGTAAATACAGCAAAGCCATAAAGGTGCTTTGAGACTTGCTGATGATCACAAACCCAAATGAGTTCCATTTTTAATCAACCCCATACTCAGATCAGGAAACCGAGGCTCCAAGAATGGAAACCTGGGAAAGATAGCAAGACTGGGGTTCCATGTGGTCCTGGGGACAAACAACCGATTGCCCTAGAGGCCCAGGAGCTTTCACCTACTCATACTTCTGGGGCTGGGGCTGGTCCCTGGATGTAGAGAGGGAGGCACCACTGAGGGGAGTAGGTCACATGGGTAGAGGTGGGGGGGCAGAGAAAAAGTGAACTTAGAATAATTACTTCTTTTCATTCAAGTTCTTTACTTTTTAAAAGGTGAATGGTTTTTTCCAGAGAGCCAAACAAGCACTTGGAATAGATATTTTATGCAGAAAAGTGGGCTGATAACTAATTTCTCTCTTAACAGGAACAAACTTCCCTGCCTTACCCTATCATTGTTTGTAGAAATAAGAATGCATCCCTGTGTCTACGGTGGGCCCAGGAAACAATGTCCTGCATGTGGACCCTGGCAAGAAACATTCCAAGAGCTGACTGTGCTGAGCGTTCCCAGCATCCCACAGAGGAGCACCACGGCAGGTGCCTTCCATGTCACAAGCTTCCCCAGCCTCCCTGTCTACCCTTTTGTTCAGGAAGAACACCATACAGGCCCATTCAGCAGATCAGCAGCAGGTCTGAGCTTCCTCTGGAATTCACTGAGCTTTCCTAGCAAAACCACACTGAAGCTGAGAGCCACCTGCCAGGCCTTAGCCATCGGGGTCTTAATGGTGACTCACAGGCCCAGGTAAAATGAACCACAGCCACATGTCCTAAATAACTCTCCTGAGGTTGGCCACTCGGGAGTTCCACTTCTACCCTGCCTCTGCCATTCTAGACTAAACTTTTTGGGACCCCTAACTCCTCTCTTGGGGAGTTGGGAAGATGATCCACAAGCAGGTCTATAAGGAGCCAGTGCAGGAGACTTGGAGGGGCTGAAAGGCTGGAGAGTATTGTCATGTGACCAGGATAAGAGTTGGGCAGCTCATGAAGGATCAGGCCTGGCCCTGACCTTCCCTACAGGCTTTGGTCCTTCAGAGGAAGAATGGTTTATGGGGCAGAGTGTGCACTGGGATTTCTTTACTCTGTCCCTACACATGCTCTGTTCTCCAAGGAGCAGAAGCCTGCACACAAACACACAAAAGACAAAGCAAAAATAAGTCATTCAAAAACAAGAAACAAAAATAAAGTCTGAAGCTCCTCAAAATTAAAACCTTTGTGCTTCAAAGAACACCACCAAGAAACTGAAAAGACAACCCACAAATGGAGAAAATATTTGCATATCTTATACTTGAGAAGAGACTCCTGTCTAGAGCATATAAAGAACTCTTGCAACTCAACATTAAAAAGACAAACAAGTCAATTTAAAAATGGGTGAAGGATTTGAATTAGACATTTTTCAAAGAAGATATGTAAATGGCCAGTAAACATACAAAAATGTTCAACATTGTATGTCAGTAGGAAAATGTAAATCAAAATCACACTGAGATACTACTTCATACCCAGTAAGATGGATAAAATTAAAAAAGAAAATAACAAATATCGATGCGGATGTGGTGAAAGTGGAACCCTCAGACATTCTGCTGGGGATTTAAAGGGGTAAGTACTTTGGGAACCAGTCTGGCAGCTCCTCCATGATTAACACATCCCCGCTGGCTTGAACCACCAGTGGTACATGCAAGACTGTTCCATTGGGTGGTGTGTACCACTGGTGGTACAAACATACCCAGTCACTTTTATCGGTCTTTTTACTAATAAAATTAATAAAAAGACACCCGATGGGACAGTCATGCATGTATTTGAACACTGGTGGTTCAGGCCACCCAGCAGCAAGACATACAAATTACAGCTCTGTTGTGAATAGGGAATTTCCATATGACTAGGCAATTCTACTCCCAGGTCTATCACCAAGAGAGATGAAAACATAAGGCCAGGCAAGGTGGCACATGCCTGTAATGGCAGCACTCGGGAGGCTGTGGAAGGAGAACTGCCATGAGTTCTAGATCGGCATGGGCTACATAGTGGGTTCAAGAGCAGCCTGAACTATACAGAGAGACCCCGTCTCGAAAAACCAAAAACAAACAAACAAACACGTCTATTGAAAACTTGTACATAGATGCTTATAGTAGCATTACTCACACCCCCCAAAACAGAAACAACCCAGTGTCCATTAACTGATGACAACATAATAAAATGTGGTATAACCATGCGATGGGATATTATTTGGACATAAAAAGAAATGAAGTGCTAATACATGCTACAAAGATGGATGAACTTTCAAAACACTATGTTGTGAAAGAAGCCAGACACCAAAGACCACATATTGTACAATATTCCACATATATGAAATGTCCAAAAAAGGTCTGGAGATACAAAGGAAATTGGTGATTCTCAAGGGGTGGGAGAAAGGGAACAGAGAGAGACTGCTAAATGGGTATGGATTTTCCTCTGGGCTGTAAATGTCCTGGACTCAAGTAGTGGCAATGGTTACAATGACTGAATATTTTAGGATCACTGGCTTAATGTACAGGGACAACAAGACTTCTTGTGGGCACTTTTACAACCTGTAATGCCTTTTTTTTTTGTGCTGGGGCTCAAACTCAGGGCCTTGCTCTTGCTAGGCAAACACTCTAACCACTGAGCTAAACCCCCCAACCCTAACTGAATATTTTAAAAACCACTGAATTGGGTTGGGGATTTAGCTCAGCTGTAGAGTGCTTGCCTAGCAAGCAGAAGACCCTGAGTTCAATCCCCAGCAACCACTTCCACCCAAAAAAACCCCATAGAATTGTATATGTAAAAAAGGTAAATTTTACAGTATGTCAATCATATCTCAATAAAGCCAGTATTTTAAAGTGAAGCCTGTAGTAGATAAAGTCTGGTGGATTGTATCTAATATTGCTACTATGATCACTGATTATTATTATTATAACTAGGAGTATTGCCTGGTCTACCCCAGCTCAGAGTGATCCTCCCCTCCCCTCCCCTGTCTTGCCGTGCTCTGCAGGTCCAGATCAGTACCAAGCCCAGGATACACATCTGGTTGACTGTGAGGTGCCCTAGCTGGCTCCTCTGAGCTGACAGCCGAGAACAGCCATGTGACCAGCTGTGCTCATGCTGTTTAACCAGCACCAGAGATGAGCTTGCTACACAGACAACATTTATAGTTTAACAGTTGTTGAGGGGTGAAAACTGTGGGTGAAAGTTTTACTGGTATAGTCACCCAGTCTTCTAGATGTTTTTCTACTCCCTCCAGCCTTTGTCCCGACCTATGACCTCGAGAGGAAGTCTCCTGTGTTACTTCCAGGTCAAGGCAGGTTAAAAACCCATGTGCTTCCTTCATTCCTCCCTTCCCCTTTGGTGGTGGCCCTAAGATAACATGTTCAAGATGGTGGAGCCAGAAAAACAGCCAGGATCCCTGAGGCACCCACAGAAAAGTACCCAGGAGGGTTATGACCCAATTCGATTGTCCGTGAGAAAGAAAGAAATGTTTGTTGTGTGAAGCCCCTGAGATTTAGGGGTTTGTTTGTTGTGGGAGCTTGTATTAATCACCCTGACTAATACACTGCCTTTTAAAGAGTCCAGTCTTTCTGTGAAGCACTCTTCAGTGGGTGCCCTCCAAACCCTTCTCTCATGACTCCACAACTGCGAGTTCCATGTCTGAATAATTTCCTCTCTCAGCAGGCTGATTTTGAAAGCTCAGAGAAAGAGAGAGGGGAACAGGCAGAAGACAGCCACTGGCTGTGTCTGTGGTCCTTGCCACTACCCCATCCACCAGCCAGATGAGGAACCTGAGGTTTGGTAACTTTCCCAAGGCCATGCCACTAAAAGAGGTCACACTTGGCTTTGAACTCAAGTCTCCCTGGCCCTAAAGCTCACTTTCTTATCACTCTGCTGCCTCTCCTGAATCTCCAACAGCTTTCAATCTGTCCCAAAGCCCACCCTCGGCAAGTGTCCTGTAATGGCCCCCAAAGCAAAGCTGGGTCTGGGTGGGCAACTATCATAGGATTTGGAGCAGTATCCAGGGAATGAACTGCCTCATAGGGTGGACGCCTGGAGCAAAGCTTTGAAGGGCACTTTCCCATGGGGAGGGAGAATGAGGACCAGGCATGAGCATCTAGCTCAAGCAGGGGCTTTCCATCCCGACATTTGGCAAATATACAATGTCAGATACCATGGACGTGAGCCAGCCACGTTCCCTAGACACATAAGGCAAGAAAAGTGAGGGGCCCATGAATGGAAGAGTAACAGGGCCTCCCTTACTGTTTCATTTGAGCTAACTCAAATGGACTGAGCGCAGGGTATCCAGCATGGTGCTGGGGTGGGGGACACAGAGAGCAGATGCTGTCATCTCTGTTAATGAGCTAAGGACATCACCTCTGTAGATGGCAGAGGTGACTTCCCCAAGGCACCAACAGAATGACCCTTGCCTCATGCTGTCTGTCTCTCCTGGGTGTACTTCTACCCACTCAGAAACTCAGGACAAAAACAGGGAGTCACCTGTCTTCTCTCCTTCACAACCCACACCAGGCTGTTGCTGCCAGCATCTTCTTCCTGGCATTTCTCAAAGCCCTTCCTCTTCCCCACACCATGGGCTGCTGCCCACCTTAGGTCACTGTTCCACAGTGGTTTCTGCCACAGTTCCCAGGATGGTTTCTTGTCTCCAGTCCTTCCCCCTCCCCCTTTTACTCCTCCACATAGTCAGAAGCATGTCCTAAAAAATGCAAATGACATTCAAAGTCTTGATGGCTCTTGATGCCTCTAGGATAGTGTCAATCTCCCTGCAGCTCACAGGTCACTCCCCTACCTTTTATTCTTACCACATGGACCTTCTATGCCCTGAACCACCTTAAACCAAGCATTCTGACCCTCAGCACTATGGGTAATTTGCCAGCAGATCAGTCTTTCTAATGGGGGCGGCCACATGTGTATAGGATGCTCAGCAACATCCCCAGCCTCCACTGGTTTCATGTTAATACCACTTCCCCCACACACTGATTATGCCAGTTGCAAATGTCTCCAAACATTACCCCAGTGTCCCCCGGTGGGAAAAATGTTCCTAGGTGAGAACTATTGCTCTAAACAGTTGCAGTTATAGAAGTGCAACTGTTCTATACCTTCTTACCTCCTCTACCACCTCTCAGATCTGATTTAGCAGCTTCCTCTCCTGGAGGCCTCCCTGACTGGCCAGGCTGTGCTAGGGGCAGCTCCTTAGGACCCCTCCCTTCCCAGTGCCCAGCTCCAGCACTATGCCCAGTCACACTGTATTTGACTGGTCCTTACATGTGCTGTCCCCACCCCAGAAGGTGGGTTTCTCAGAATCCCAACCATGGAGCATGGAAGCCCAACGTGGGGCCATGTGCTCAGAGCAAGAGCATCTAACTGGAGGTGGAGGAGGCCCTGTGTAGTTGGAGACATCAGCTCTCAGCAGGGACAGACACAGCAGTGCCTTCTGGGTAGAGGGTTTTCCAGAGAACAGCCTAGACTAGTGGTGGTGAGCCTATAGCATTCGTGCTGCAGTAGGCTGTTTGTATCACTGAAAATTCTAAAAGGTTTACCATCACTGACCTAGACAATGGCCACCAACAAGACAACAGCTACCAAGAGGAAACCAGGAAGTGGTGTAGCTGGAGCCCCATGTCGGGGCTGTGAGAGAGGTGACAGGAGAAAGGATGTTGGAGCAGAAGGAGGTGCGATCTCAACAGTCTTTGGATGTGTTAGGCAGACCAATGAGTGTTTAGCAGGATATGAAATGGAAAAAAAAAATGTTTTGTGATCAAGCAGTTCTATTGGTTTCCTCACTGTTTCCTTTAATATGCTCACATGCTGGTGAGTCTTAACCAGGGAAGATAGGGTATGCAGCACCTGGTATACATCATAGACCACAGGGCTTTCCAACTGGCCAGTGTCTTACACTACCCTCTGGAAAATGCTGCCTGGAGCCCATACATGAGGTGCATGCTGAGGGGGGCCCAAGGCAAGGATGATATGGGTTTGGAACAAGGGTTTAGGGCTTGGCTGGGGCAACAACCACTGGCCAAGGTCCTCACCCAGGCCCTCTCTCCCCTGCACCTGGGGCTTCTACGACAATAAGAAGGGCAGAGGCTCTCCCAGAGGGAGGGCAGTGCAAAATTCATTGTCGGAAAGCAGTAGACCCAAGGGACAGCCTCCCCCAGCCCCTGGCTGTAACAGATGGTGTGGCTTAAATTTCAGAAATTGAGGAGTACTTAAGGAAGAAATGTTGGCAGGCAAAGAGGCACTTGTAAAACCATCTGAGCTGATGGGGACTCTGGGCCCCATGCCTCTAGGAGACAAGGCAGCTCTGAGCAGAGGTGAGGAGGACCAGATCAGGGTGTGCTGGCAGAGGAGTCTGGACAAGGTAGGCAGGGGGTGAGAGGGGGAAGTAGCCTCAGCAGCAGCCCTGGTGCCTGTCTGTGCCCTGTTTCCAGACAGGCCAGAAGAGCCTACTCTAGCTGGGTACAGAGCACTTTGCCCTCATCAGACAGGAGGTGTTTGGTGAATGGAGAGGGGTGAGAAACAGTACACCCCAGGGAAAGGTCCCCAGGGCCCCAGAACCAAACAGGTTTCGGATCAAGTTCTGGGTCTGACACTCACTATCTATGCAAACTGAGAAGTGACACCCCTCTGGAGCAAACCCTTCCTCAGATTTAAGATGAAGCATCTGCAGGTGCCTGACAGGATTGTTCTCAGTACTCATTAGTCACTCTTTGGGGGGAACACAGCCTCAGAGAGGGCATGGATGGAGCACTAGATGGGGCATCACTGAGCCACAGGGGAAGGTACCTTGGCAGAGGGCAGCTGCAGATTCTACCAGCTGGTAGCCTCTGCAAGCCACTGGCCTCGTCTGTATTCTTTGGCAGCCTGTCTGCACACAGGGGTATCTCATGGATACTGGAGTAGTACCTCCCCAGAGGTCCCTGGCATACAGGAACTCAGCCAGGGAGCTATTATCATCATCATCCCCTCCAGGACAATTCCTCCCCCTTGAGTGGGTGGCACTTCCTCTCAGCTCAGGTTATCTGTCTATGCCAGGTTGTTCACCATTTTCACTGGTGGTGCCCAGATCAAAAATTCACCTGCATGTAGCCTTACTGAGATGTCGGTGGCTGCAGCTGTGGGTAAGCAGGGACACTGTGCAGAATGGCTCTTCCTTGCTGGCTTGCACCCTGCAGACCCACAGACACCAAAAGGCCCGCATGTAGAACGAGATGAGGCAGCGCCACCCACCAGTCCATATAAGGTGGGAAGACTTCTGCCCAGGGCCACGTCTTGGCCATACAAGCCAGGCCTGTTCTGCATCTGGAGGCATTTTATACACATTAATCCTGTCATTTCTGAAATACGCCAAAGGACTTGGGTGTTTGCAGTTTGCACAAGGACAGAGATGTATGATTAGGATGGAAGCTAAAGGAGAGAAGGAGCAAGGGGAGCAACAGGAACATGACAGATGCTACATGTGCATAAGGGATAGCCATTCAGGCCATTTGGGGCAGCAGGGCTTGGCAAGGGACACACTTCTGGGTGTGAGGCTGGGCTCACCCTAGGAGGGAGATGGCCACTAGCCCCCTGCAGATGCCAGAGAACACACCTGCTGGAGAACAGGGCGGAATGTTGGGGGAGATGGGTGGTCAGGACCTCATCCCACGGGGTGTGGTAAGTTCAGTCCACCAGCAGCCTGGGACAGGCTCCGCAAGGAGCCCCTTCTGTGGGACTGGTAACCATGGTGTCCAGAGACCTGAGCAGGATGAAGCATCATTGGCACCAAGGGAGCTCTCATGTAGCAGGGAAACTGAGCCCTAATAAGAGAAGGCAGCTGGGCTGAGTGAGCACAACAGCTAGGACCGGAACGCTAAATGGATCAAGAAAACATTTTTCTGCCATGCTGGATCAAGAGGGAACAGGTCCCAGGGAATTCAGGTTGCCAGGACCCTGGGACAGTGCCACCCTGCTTCCTTAAACCATCGAGTAGGTGCTGAAGTGGAGCCAGGGGGCCCTTTGCCCTTCATTACTCTCTTGAATACACTTCAGAACTTCTCAATCTCTCGCATGCTCCATTGCCTGCCCAGTCTTAGGCAGCGTGCTCTGCCCTTCCTCCTGATCACCCTCAGCCCGCCTTCCCACTGATATCTCAGAACCATCCCTGCTGAGCTCTTGCTTCTGGGCACTTCCAATCTGACCTTGGCCAGGCTTCCACCTACCCTGCCCCACACATGGGCGTGGGTGGTGGGAAGAGGAGGGCCTTTGGGAGGGACCAGGTCCCAAGAAGTAGGCTTACTTCTCCATGTCAGGCCAGGTCTGGACCACCCAGCTTCTGGCCCAGTGGTTTGAGTGCCCTCTGGGTAAGGAGAAGTGTGGCTACCTAGAGATCAATGGAAGCCATGAGTTCTGAATGTCACAGGTCCCTGCTAGGCTGGCATGAGCGTGGGGCCCACACTCCTGGATAAAGCCTCTCCTTCCTATTGTGGGGTTTGATTGGCTTCTTACCTTTGGAGTGAGGTACTTGGTCATAATTTCCTTCCCTTTCTCTCCCAGTTTTTCATCTGGAGTAACTTCATATTCTGCCTAAAACAGAAAAAGAAAAGGAACAATAACAGATTTGTTCATGAGCTTGTTATAGTTACAGAACCTCACAGCCCCCTGAAGAATACCCTGGAGGCCGCTAGCCAGTCTCCTCTTTCTGCAGGACAGGAAAGTGAGGCCCACAGAGAGGGGAAGGTCTGGCCAAGAGCCTGACATCCAGTCCATTCTGTACTTGCCAGTAGATGCTGGCTCTCAGGACAGTGCTCTGCACATGGAATGCACATCAGAACCACCAGGAGCAACAGGCAAACTCTAGCGCCCAGAGCAAAGGAAAGACTGTCCAGCAGCTCAGGAGGGCCAGCATCTGGGCAGCTGGGATTAAGAAGCACCAACTCAGATGAATCGGGGAAACCACTGGAAAATAAGGGCCGACTAACTTGAAGACCATGGAAAGGCTTTGGGTCACCCAAACCTTATAAACTGCATGACCTGAGATGATTTGCACCACCTGTCTAAAAAATGCAGAGGGGTCCAGCACCTGTGGCACCTATGTGTAGGGCAATTGTGCAGATAGAAGGACAGAACCCTCAGCCTGGAATTGGAACACATAAATACTCAGTTAACAGTTACCACAATTATCACCATTGCAATTATTACACCTTGCAAGGAAAAAATAATACTATGCATTCCTTATTTTCTCCAGCCTTTCAGTTTACAGACTGAACATTGCAAAGAAAAGAATATGGCTTTTTCTTCTTGTCTTTTTCCTGTGTTCAAGGAAGCTGGGCATGGTGACACATATCTATAATCCCAGCATTCTAGGAGGCTAAAGCAAGAGGATCAGAAGTTCAAGCCCAACCTGGGTAACTTAGCAACTTAGCAAGGCGCTGCCTCAAAAAAAAAAAAAAAAAAAAAAAAAAAAAAAAAAAAAAAAAAAAAAAAAAAAAAAAAAAAAAGAGCTGGAGAGGCAGCTCAGTCTGAAGGCCCTGGGTCCAATTCCAGTATTGAAGAAGAAAAATAAAACAAAACAAAAGAACTTTGAAAGAGCCAGGATAGGGCCACAAGAGAGCACGAGTTCCTGCTCAACGCCTTCATCAGTAGATAGAGATAAGAGGCTCCATAGTGGAAAGCCTCTATGTCATGCAGCCGGAGGGGGCAGCCAGAGGTGGCAGGGCTGGGACTCCAACCTCCAAGCACAGAGATCTTTCTCAACAACACCAGGGAACTGAAAGTGAGGCCTCTGAAAAATCAGACTTTTTACTTTTCCTTGACCCAAGAGAGGCTCCTTCACTCACATCTGATGCACTTGCCAAGTGGATGAAAGGCTTCAAGTTAACGAGAAGCCTGAGTGAGTTTGCCTGCTCATTTAGACAAAGCAGCTAATTGCAAACTGTTTATAACCACTTCAAAACCCAAGGATTTGTTAGGCTCAGCCCCAAAGTACCCTTATTTCAAAAGAGACACAGGAAATGACCAAGCACAGATGGACCCAGGCTCCTCCTCTACGTATCCTGCTGTGCAGTTAGACACCCAGACCTCTTCTTGTGTCCAAGGCAACCTCACAACTCTGGGTCTAGGGTTTGGTTCTCCCAGGCTGGCTAGGAGATCCTCTTGGAAAAAGGGAAAGGGCAAGGAAGATCTGGAAGGTACACAGAGGGACTGGTACGTTTTCATCCACAGCAAGCAAGTTTCCTGGTCCTGCTGTCTCTGTTTTATGAGACAGGCAAAAGTCATAATCTCTCCAATGAAGAAACAGGAACCCTATGACCACTATGATCCCAGGGTTCTGGGGTGTGGTCCCAGAAGGAATCCCTCATCTTACAAAGTGGGACACCAAAGTTCAGGGGACCAAGGGACTTGCTCAAGGTCACATGGCCAGTACCAGCAAAGCAAGGCCTGGCCCGCTGGCCTGACTCCTGCTGTGCTGTCTGGTCTCTCCCAGATCCAACTCCTCACCATCAAGAGGAGCCTGAAGGACCAAGGCTTTCCTGATGATTTGATTTGACTGATGACTTTTAGATACTTTAAGGAAAGAGGATGGCTCTTTATGGGTTTTTCCTGTCATATTCTTCTTCTATGTTCCCCCAAATCCCCTAAAATTCACACACAAACACACACAGACATACCAAATGGAACTCCACAGCAGGTATGATTATTCCTAATTTATCGATAGAGACAGTGAGGCTCTGGAGAGACGCAATAACAAATGAGCTGGTAAGTGAGAGGACTTTGTCTTGAAAGGAGCTGAGCATTCTAGATCCCTTACTGCCCATTTCCAGGGTGAGCAGAGAAGCACCCAGTGTCCTGCAGGCCCTGAAAGTCGGCCTCATAGTCTGGCACAAGGGAATGCAGCCAGACTGCTTTGCAGGCCTATGCCCTGGGCAAACAGTTGATCTCGTTTGGGGTAACTCAATCCCATTCCAAACACTGGACTTTCACTGTCCCAAAATACATCTGTGAAGGCGGCTCTATTTAAGCAAATGGAGGCCTGGGCTCACAGATCAGCCTCAATGACCAGCTGAAAATCTTATTGCTCTGGGTTCTAAAACCCAGGTTAAAAAAAAAATAACATCACTTTCAGGTCAGCTGCCTCTCAGCAGAGGCTGGATGGGTGCTCAGCTTCACAGGGATGCAGCCAAGAGCATGTGGGGACAGTCCTCCCCCACCTGGGATCAAAAGGCCTTTCTTTGAAGAGTCCATGTCAGGCCATTACCACTTGAGAAGTGTTAGTTTTGGGAGGCAGACAACCAACAGAAGACCTCCAGCTGGGTTTTCCCACACTGATTAAGTCACCTGAAGTGACAGGTCATGTCTCCACAGTGACCCCCAAGAGGGCTGGGGCTCATCAGGCACCTACAGAGAGCAGGTCCATGCCAGCTGGCTGAACAGGCCAAGCTCAAAGAGGGTGAGCCCAACCCGGAAACCACTGCACTGGAAATGCCCTTGCCCAGTTCTGGGAGAAACCATAAACCAGTTTAAACCAGCAAATGGAAGTAGCAAATAAGAGTTTATACCAACAGCCCAAAATTTTAGAATCAGGTTCGGCTTATGAAAGGCCAGCCAGATGATGAATTCAAAGAAAAAAGAGGTAAGCCCAAGATAAGGGATGCCCCTTGAACTCCATCTGCACAAATGTACCCTTCCCTCCAGGGAGGGCAATGGGCCTTGCTCTCCAGAACAGAAGGGACTCCCACAGTCCTCTCTGTTTTTCTGCTTGAATGACCCATCTCCCTGCCCAAGCTCAATCTCTCTCTCTGTCTTTCTGTCTCTCTTTGTCTCTGTCTCTGTCTGTCTCTCTGGTGGTACTGGCAATCACCCAGGGAGCAAAGTACTGCCCACATCTCTGTGCCCACCAAGAGTGTAAGCGTCCGTGGGCATCATAGTTTACATACCTGGCATTTCATGCTGTTGGCCTGAACTTCTTATATCCTCAATCTCAGAAAATGCCAGTGAAAATAAGTCTTGGTGCTGAAAACACCTTTCCCTCAGATGATTTTAGGACCTGCCACATATTCAAAGGAGCTGTGCTAGTTTAAAGAACAGCATTTGCATTGGATTCCACTTGGCCCCAACTGACTTAGTGTCACCTCCTCCCTGGAGACTTTCTCGTGCCCAGCAGGAAGATGAAGTCAGAAGCCGTGAGGTCTGGCCACCTCCAGCTTCTATAATTATTGATGTGGTCAGCTTTTCCAGAGTCTGTGAGGTAGGGGCCAGTGACGCGTCTGGTTGGCAGTGTGACTCCCCTTTCTGGAGAAACACCCAGGTCCACCCACACCAGCCCCAACATCTTTACTGTGCTTACTGCAAGAGCTGCCCTTCCAAGCACCCTCTGCCCTTTCCCACCCAGCTGTAGGGATGGAGGGCATGAGCTGAGGCACTTTTCTGTGGCTCCATCCTTGCCTTCAGGAGACCCAGCTCCTGCAGGCCAGCCTCCTCCCAAACCAGTCCCTTTCCTTGTCCATCAGGGTGACAGATAGAATGGCTCAGGGTCATTACATCAGCTGCCACTGGTTTTGTTATCCTCCAGGCACTTTGTTATCCTGCACTTGGGAGTCACACGGCTTCTGTTTCCTGCCAGGACCCACTGACAGCCACACTATGCTGCTGGGGGGTGGGTACTAACCTGGCTTCCTCTCTGGGGTGCAGAAGCACTGCGTGGGGCGTATCCTGTAGGGGCCTAGAGTCAGACAGGCTGTCTTCTGTCTTTGGATCCATCTGAGCAGCCTTCTCAGGCCTGAGGCAAGGGGATCCACTGCTCACCTTAGGGTAACGGATGAGATGGGACCAGAGAAGGAAGAGAAGAGTGTCTCTGTCCAAACTGCAGTTTCGACAGAGTGACAGGAGGGACCCCAAGGTGACCCCAGACCTTTCCGACAAGCCCCAGCCCCTAGCTTATGAATCACGTCCTGGCTAGAGGCAGAGTTGAGCAGAAGGAGGGAGGAAAAGAGCTCCATGCCTCTCTCGGGGGAAGCTAGAAGCCCCAGCAGCTGTCAGACAGTCCCATGGTGGAGAGCATGTGTTGTTCCACCTCCTGTTTGCCCTGTCATTCTTATCCTGAGCCTCAGCTTCAGTCCTGAGTGACTCTTTCATTCTTGTTCCCACCTAGCTGCTTTATTTCCTCCCCCAGAAAGATTTTTCTGTTTTCACTCCCAACCAAAGCTCAAAGGCCACCATACAAAGGCCTTTGACTTTCCTTGGGACTCCTTCAGTTATAAGTGAAAAGAACTCCAACCTAATCTGGATCAGGCAAAACTGTTGTCTTGCCTTGCCTCCTGGGACCCAGGATGAGTTTGAACAACCAAAATGTGGGGAGAATGGAATGCAGCTGGTCCCAAGGCATGGGAGAGAGAGAGAGAGAGTGTGTGTGTGTGTGTGTGTGTGTGTGTGTGTGTGTGTGTGTGTTGGTGGTGGTGATGGTAGAGTGGCTTTATGATCTTACAGTGCTGATTGGCTGCCCTAGTCATTGTAGAAAATATGGCAGCTGACCATGGTCAGGTGTTCTATTTCAGGCTTTCTCTACCAAGAAGGACTTCCTCTCAAGTCTATCCATTCCAGAGGAAGGATCCACTGGTATGTGTCTCTGTGTGCAGCTGAAGAATTATTATCATCCTCTGGCCTCTCCCCTTTGGGAAGTCTGAACAGTGATAGACAAAGACAAATACAGGATGTGGCTCATAAGTTAAAGAAGCAGAATACTTAGTTCCCCTGGTAGGCAGAGCAAATCATTTTAGATTAAAAGTTCAGAAGATCAGGCATAGCTAAAGCCAGGTGACAGCACATAAATTTCATGTGACCTTCTATAGTTCCAGCCCAGTGAATGGCTTGGAATGCCTTTAGAATTTCCTGACAGGAGATTTCATTTGTCATAACCTCATCCCTGTAGTCACTAGCTTCCTAGATGACCTATGATAATCCTTCCTTCCTGCTCTGGAGAAGTCTTCCTATACTGACTAAGGCTAACCTTGGTAACTAGTCAGTGTGACTGTAGGGAAATGAGAGTGTGAAGGCTTTGAGACTGGGTCATAAAACACACTGCAGCTTCTCCCATGCTCTGTTACATCACTCACTTTGGAGAAAGCCAGCCATGGTGTGAGGACACTCAAGCAACCTGATGGAGAAGGCACTAGGAGACCAGTTAAGGCCTCTTGCCAACAGCCAGCACCAACTTGCCAGCGTGTGAGTAACTGGAAAGCAGATCCAGCCAACATCCTGATGTAACTTTCAAGAGACCTTAGGCCAGGAGCACCTAGTTACACCATCCCCAAGCTCTTAACCCACAGAAACTATAAGATCATAAATTATTTGTTGTTGCTTTGAGCCACTCTGCTATGAGGCAATTATTACTTGATAGATACCTAAATTCTTAACTGGTGTTGCTTACTTCATTTAAAAAATTTCCCTATTTACTTTTCAATTTTTCATTTCACCAGCAAGTTAAGCCCCATGAAGTCAAGAACTTGCCTCTCATTTTCACCAGCCAGTCCCCTACTGCATGTAGATGATACCCAATAACTATGTGTTAAGTATCCGCCAAATCTCCCTCATCCTCAAAATGAAGAGAGCTGAAAATTTTAAGTCTCACCCCCAAGTGGGGGGATCTGAGAGTTTCAAACAAGCCAGCATGTGACCAAGGGCCCAAAAGGAAGGATAGAGAGAAGTCAATCTATCCCGAAGATACCTGTGGGAAGATCCTCTTAGCCATGGGGTTTACCAGGAGTTGACCCCTAGCCATCTGGCCAAACCCTCTTTGCTCTCCAGAGCCCAGACTTAGTTGCAGCCTTAACCTAGGTCACTGGCCTTGCTTCTCTGTGGGACCGCAATGGAAGACCCTGGCCAGCCTCAAGACTGCACCGCAGGCAGTTCTGCTGCCCAGAAAACCACCCAGACCCTGTTTAAAAAGAGCCACCACTTCTGCTTGACTCAAGAAATGAAGATACTAAGACTCCAGGGTAACAGCCTTTCTCGGGGCTGTATCAGAGCCCAATAAGGACAGGTTATTTTTAATAAACTCCATTTGGTGGGAATTCAACAGAGGGTGGGCATGATGTGAATGGCACTGGCTAAGACTGGGCATGCCCAAGGCAGCACTACACAGCCAGAGACACTGCCACCTCCTCCCTCCTCAGTCTTCCAGTTAGAATGGAAGAAAAAACGACTTCAAACAAGAAGTCACGCCAGCCCAGGGAAACTCAATAAAGTCTGCATGCGTAAAAGAGGTGTGCAAAGGCTGCTCATTTGACGTCAAGGAGGGTGAGGAAAAGGCCTCCCTAATTCCCAGGGATGTAGACGAAAGTGCGGAGGGCCAGGTCAGCGTCTCCCAAGTGGTGAGCAGTGGCTTTGTTACCTCAGTGTGTGCAAAGAGCGCTGGACGTGTTAACACAGGAGCCAGACTCACATTTCCTTTCCAATAAACAGTTCCTGGTGCAGGCCCAGTGAAAGGAAAGGACAGCACAACAAGAATGAAAATGGGCACCATCACACTGCACTTTATTTTCCCTTCTCAAACAAGTATGAGCACCTAACAGAACACATGGCTGGAAAATTCCACTGGCTCCTGAGCTCGGCCTCATGCCTCTCTGCCTCATCAACTCTCTAGACAGGTCCCAAAGCCGCCACCACTTCATCTTTTCCACATGGAAAGTGGCCCTTGGTCCTGCTCTGTCTCCAGTCCTCACCGTGGCTCCAGCCATGTTCACCTCCTGGGTGAATATCCAGTTATGTACACCTGCTACGCTCACCTAGACTGTGGCTTTATAGCCCAGCTCTATGTTGACAACACCTAGCTTTCTATACCAGCCCAGGCGTTCCTCGCAAGCTCCAGATGTGGACAGCCATCTCCTCCGGCACATCACTTTGGGTGTCTGCTGGACTTCTCCAACAGAGCACTGAGAAGCTCAGAGCTTAGAATGAAGCCCCTGATTTTCCCAATGTGACCTTCCCACAGCCAACCTTTCTCCATCTTTACAGTTGCTCAGGTCAGAACTTCCAAGTCATCCTTAACTCTTCTCACTCTCAGTTCATCAGGGACTACTGGGCTCTGGTTTCAAAACATGTCCCCAGTCCAACCACTCCTTACCACTGCTTCCATGTCGGCTCTAACACCACCTGCTCTTGCCTGAATCACTGCAACAGCCTCCTAGCAGACCCCTGCCCCCACACCTGCCCCAGGAGCCTGTCTCCAACACGGAAGTCAGCAGGGTCCTTCAAACACCTGTCAGACTGTGTTGTCCACTGTTTAGTTAAAACCCTTCAGTGGTTCCTCACTTCCAGGAGGCTTCAAGTGGTCTGGCAGGTCACAGCCGCCTGAGCAGGTGTTTGGGCCAGAACCAGGGGTCCAGAAAGATTCTGGTAAAGGCTGAAGCTGAAAGGGCAGGGAAGGGCCTGGGAGTGAAACCTGGGCTTCATCCTAGTCGGCAGTGCTTCCCAACCCCAGGTACTTATTAATGTCAAGCGAGACTTGAGAAATGCCAGTATCTGCTAGAAACGACAGCCCATCAAACGATATTAAACAAACCCAGCACCACACTGAAGTCCCCAAGTGCCATTTTCCAGGAAAAGGAACCATGGTTCCTTGGGGAAACAATGGACTATTATACAAGATGAATTCAAAATACTGCTGCAGGGGCTGGGAATTTAGCTCAGTGGTTAGAGTGCATGCTGAGCAAGCATAAGGCTCTGAGTTCAATCCCGGGCACAAAAAACAAACAAACAAAAAAACCCACTGTCTTACCAGACAGTAAGGAGCTGCCAGCTGGGATCTCAGAAGCCCACCTAAAGGGGCTCCCACTGGCTCACAATGACACCAGGAAGGACCACTAGGGATAAGGACCCCTGTGTATCTTTCCTTTCTCCCCTCTCCTCTCCTCCCCTTTACTTTTCTTCTCTCCCTCTCCCTTTCTCTCTCTCTCTCTCTCTCTCTCTCTCTCTCTCTCTCTCTCATACTGGAGAGAAAAACATGAAGCCACTTGTGCAATCAGTCATACGCCCCCCCCCCCCCAGAAGAGAAATTGAATCTGATCAAGTTACTAGATCCAACTAAGTGATTTACAAGAAATACTGAAGAATCCATTAAGTGACTTGGGGAACTCTAAAGGAACAACAAACATATCATGCAGGGAGGTAATTAAAAAGGAGCCTGGAGTCAAGAAAACGATCAACTGATCACAGTGTGTGGGTCCTGTTCAGACCAATTCAAAAGTTCTAACACGAATTTATAAAATGGTGAGGAAACCAGAAATCAGAACACTAATATTTTATTAAGGTGTGATTATTATTGTACTATTGTATTGTAGTTAGTTGCTTTTTTTTTTTTTAGGAGCCTTTACTGCTTAGAGATATATACTGAAAAGTTCATGGAGAAAATAATATGATATCTGAGATTTGCTACAAAATGCTGCCAAGAGGGAGATGGGGCCTGGTGAAACAGGATTGGCTATTAAATTGATAATTGTCGAGGTGGGGTAAAGGGCACAGAGGGGTTCATTATACTGTTTGGCTGAATTTTCACTTTTTATAGTTTTGAAATTTTCCATAATAAAAAGTTATAAAAACACCAGGCCTCATCCCTAGAGATTCAAATTCATTAGTCTGGGCTTCAGTTCAGGCGCTGGTAGTTTTAAGTCCTTCCTGGGTGTTTCTAATCCTTCGCCAAGGTTGAGAACTATTGTAATCACTGGGTCTGTGCTAGGACCCAGGAAGAGATTATTGAAGAGGGAACTGGCCTGGAGGCCAAGGAGCACATGGTCCTCGATCATGGGGGAAGGGTGAGGGAGAGGGAGGAATCAGGGACAGTGCAAAGACTTCAGGCTTGGGTTAAGGTAGGATAGAAGAAATAAAGATGGGTAAGAAAGAGACAAGAAAACATTTTTTTGTCTCCCTTATTTAAAACGCTGGGTCAGATTCCCGCTTAGCTCTGCATGTAGGAATGTTAATCATTTAAGAAAAGTTCGCAAAACAGGATTATTAGCCCTAAATTTACTTAGTCTATCTCATCCCCCTTCAATACTAAGGACACCATGACAGAAGTAACTAAAGTAATTTTCAAGGTTTGCGTGAATACTCAATTGCCACTTTTATGTAACATCCAGCTCCAGACTTCCCTAGAAGGATGCCTAGAAATCTTCGGCCATAGTCCTAAACCTGTGGCCACCTGGATTCTAGGAAAAGCAGAGCCACAAGATCACCAGCGCAGATCACCTCTCCCAGATACGAGCACCTTAGCTAATCCTTGAAAGCTGGCTTTTGCCCTTGTGAGTGGGCTAGTCTGAACCCATGTACCATAGCAATCCCCCTCCAGCTGCTCAAAGTGGGGTCTTTTCCCATTCTCCCTCACTTTCTAATTCTGTCTAGTAAAACATGTCCTGAAATCCTATTTCTGCGACATGAGTCAAGCTGAGGTGAGGTCCCCATCTGGTGACATGGGGACTGTCGCATGTGGGTCACTGGAACACAGAACATGTCAGGGTTAGGAGCTCTGGGGGTCTGGGAAAAGATGCTGAGTATATTTTGGACACACTGACCTTGAGGAGGCCTGAGTGACTTTGGTGGTGGCATCCAGTGGGCAGTGTAGCTTGTGGGTCTAGAGAATCATGTGAAGACCCTGAAGAGACACAGAAACTTAAGCCCTACAGGGCCATCCTCCAAACTGGAACAGAGGTGGGGTGGCTGCAGCCAATGACAGCATCCTGGCCCCTGCCCCATTCCTCACCTCCCCACCCTATTCTCCTTCCTCAGATAGAACCCAAAGGGCAGCTGGCCAGGAAGACGGCCTTGCTGAGGAAGGGCTGAGGGTCTTGGGGTATTTCCACATCCTGTCCTAAAAGCTCATGCAGATCAAGACATGTGCTGAACAAATGAATGCCACAAACAATGCATAGCTGCAGGACCTAGCCCTCACAGCATCAGGCAGTGCCACCTCAGACAGTGACTGATCAATTAAAGTGGCTTGAAACAACTAATGCACATTCATTCCACAAACATTTCAGGGGTTCCTGAGTGTTCTGCAAACTGTCCTGGGCCAGGGTGAACAGGAAGCCTGGAGCCTGGGAGCTGGATTGTAGTGGGGAAGCAGGCGATAAACCAGCAAACAAATACATACCAGGTTTGGGTTTTATCAAATGAGTTCTCAGCTGGGGGAAAGGCCACAGAATCCCAGAGTTACCTCAGACTATCAGGAAAAGTCTCGCAACTCCCCAGTTGCTTAAGCAATGACTTTATTCTTTGGCCTGCTAAGCCAAGAGGTCTAGGTTTCTTACCATTGGGCAAAAATGATCCCTGACCCCAGAGGACCTAAGGCTGCCCCCCAGGACCAGAGACTTACCACTGAGTCCAGGAACTGAATGTAGCACTCCAGCCCAGGCCTGTTTTCGCAGAACTGTCGGAAAAGCAGCCTCCCAATCGGCTGCTTGTCACATAAACTGCAGTAATCTCTGTCTGGAGACAAGACAAAAAGAATACAGTGAGACCCAGAAGAGGGCTAGGCAGGGCTGTCCCATCAGTCTACACTTGGGTCTAGAGCCCCAGCTGGATGGAACAAGGTGATGGCAAACTCTTGGGGCCCTATGCTTCTCACAGGCTCTGCAGGCACAGAGAGACAAGGTCAGAGCAGTGGAAGGCATCAGCCATCACCAGCATCTATTCCCTACCCCCTCCACCTTTCCAGAGCCCTGGTGGAGATCAGTGGTTCTGGAGACTATGGCTGTGTCCCTCGACTAGCCAATCAGTATGTCACATTCCCTGATTCTGGTGACTGGACAAGCTGGCAGGCATGTGACCTAAGCCTGTCCAATCAAATGAACCACAGAATTTGCAGGGGAAGCTGGGGCAGAGGTGCTCTTTCCCTCTGGAGGCCGGGTGGAGGCTGGGGTCTGCTGCAGTGACCTTTACTGAAAAAGGCAGTTGTGACAATGACCAGGAAGAGGTCAGAGCTGGAAAAGTGAATAGGCAGAGCCAGCCCCCTGGTGATGTCATAGTTCTTTGGATCAAACCATCCCTGCCATCCAAACCACATCTGAAAAGCTTACTTATGAGGCAACACATTCCTTTTGTTTAGGGCAGTTTGAAAAACTTTTAAATTACTTATAATTCAAAGCATCCTAATGGATACAGTAAAAACAAAAAATCAGTTTTTACCCAATGGAGCAAAGCTCACTTTTTAGGATGCTGCAAACCTAACGTTTTCCAGCTGAGGAGCTAAACTCATGGAGGCAGGAAGTGACCCACCTACACACAGTCACTCAGTAGCCAAGAGAGTTTTGTAGAAGAAACAGTGCAAGACTCCCACCTCTGAGGCCCAGAGACGGAAGTGCTAGCCATGAGTCGCTTTGTTACTTAAATACCTCACTCACTGTCTCTGGGCCTGTTTCCTCCTCTAAAAACCAAAAGCATATGTTTGGAGTTGAGATGAGGGCCTTTTCTGGCCTCTCAGTAAGAAGTTTTGCCTGAACAGAAAGACGCTCAAAGCACTAAGACACATTGACTCAGACCCTCCCAAGCACTGAACACTGGGCCTTCCCATTTGCAGGTGCAGTGGAAACTGTGAGAGTTTGAGGACAGTGACTTGGCTGGAAGGAAGGACAATATCTTTGCTGGGTATGGAGGGTCCAGATCAACATCTGCTAGAAAGGGGCTCTCTGGAGACGTGGGTCCAAGGAAGAGGTCTGAGCACGATCATCCTGCCAGCTCACTTCCACTCTCAGGTCCCAAAGGGTGTGTCCACAGGACTTGCAGGCAGAGAGCTGTGTGTGGATTCTGGGGCTGCACCACTGGGCTTCAAGCTCCACCAGCTACTGGCTGTATAATCGGGGGAACGGACTTGACTTTGCCTTTCAGTTTCCTCATCTGGAAGCTGGGTACAGTAATAATATGCGTCTCCCAAGACCATCATGGGGACCGAATAAGACAAAGCACTCAGACCAGAGCCTGGCACATAGGAAAGGGTTAATGAAGACCATCATTGTCATCTTGGATGTTTTGATCTGTGCCATCTCCCTTCTTCTAGGGAACCTTTCGTCCCCAAGTCTGAACAAATCCTGCTCAAGCTCTCTGATTCTGGAAGCAGGTGCCTCTGAAGTTCGAGATGGGAATGTGACTCAGCCCTAGCCAAGCAGCCTTCTGTCCTCCAGCCACAAGAGGTTCAAGGATGGGCACATGATTCAGCCCCAGCCAATCAGAGCTTTCTCTTTCCCAGTCACAGTACGGTCAAGGATGGGCATGTGACTTGGTCATAACTAGTCTCCTGTCTCCTGACCATGGCGATAGGTTCAGGGAGAGGCCCATGACTTGGTCCTAACCAATGAGGTCAAGGCACGTGACCCAAATGGGCCCTGAAGTCCTCAACTGGCTTTTGTCATAACTTCCTGGATAGGTACTTGCTCATCTCTGGGATGACAAGGCCTTAGAACCAGTCAGACTCTTTCCCTTTAAGCAGAGAGAATCCACAGAGAATGAATGAAGGGAAAGCAGCTCAATAGAGAAGAGAGGAGCTCCTGCAGGTGGTTCACCTGAGGTCAGTCCTGGGCCCGAATGTCTACTTAGCTGACAGGGTTGCTGCTTCGTCAGTGCCATTGGTGTCTGTCTCTTGGAACAAAAGGAGCAGTGAGGAGCTTACGATGCTCCTTTCCAGGCTATACTGCCTTAGGGCCAGGGCTATTTTGTAGGAATTCATTTTTAGTATGTGCTGCTGAAGACCGAAGCGAGCACTAGGAATTTGTTTTGTAAGTATGGCATGTAGGAGACAAAAATGTCACACATTTTCTCAAGTGGATACTTTGACCAACAGGATGACCACCTGCCAAATCCCCCAGTTGGGCCTCTCCCTGTGCATGGTCTGAGGGCTCAGACTGGCCCTGGACTCTTGCCTTAACGCTGCCATTCAGTGTGGGAGTAGGCTCCACCTCTCCAGGCACAGATGGCCTCTGAGTAGCCACTCCAACACACATTAATCTCAATGTGTGCCAGGTTCTGAGGGGGCTGCAGGGCAGACTACCCGGTCAGAAAGGGCGTCAGCGCTGTGTGTGGGTGAGCAGAAAAGATTCCAAATGACAGTTATAAAATGTCAAGTTAGATGAGTGTTATTGTCAGCCCCGGTGGGGAACCTGGTCTCAGCAGCCTCTGACAGGTCTGCAGCCTGCACCTGTTTGCAAGGCCTTGCAGCACAGCCTGACTGCTCCTTGCCTCCCACTCAGCCCGAGCCCTCGAGGGAAGGAAAACAAACCTTTCCCAATCAGTAGAGCTATCCCAGCTAAACGCAGAACCAAAGTAAATTACCTCTGTCAAACTTTGTTTTATTTGATTTTGGGAGAGAGCACAGTATCTCTTATATGATTTGAGGAAGGTAACTCTCCACCCCTTCCAAAAGCAATTAGGAGATTTCTTGCACCATATTGTGATTCCTTAAGAGTTTATCTGACAGAATTTCTCCCTCACCATATGGCATTTGCCGTCAGTATGGAAACAAGGCTGCACAGCACAGTAAACACCATGTGATTCTGACATAAGCTGTCAGCACCTCAACTCCGAGCCTCTCCCAACTGTACAGAGGATCCCAGGCAAGAGGGCCACTCGCTGGAAGCCCAGGAAGAAATAAAAGGACCAGTAATCATCCTTTCAGATTTTCCCTCAGCCTCAATAAAGACAAATGAGGCTATCTTCTGAAGAAGCACCCAAAACTACAAAGAAATCAAAACACAGTGCTTACAGTTCACTTAAAAGTGGACAAGAGGCAACAAGAGGATGAATATGAATCTGGGGATGATCAAATGACAGAGGGAGGTGCAGCCCAAGTTCTCATAGCAAAAGCAAACTTGAGATGCAGATTACTTCTGGAAAGTCAGATGACACTAAAGTCAGGGGCATGAGGAGCCCTACCATGCATGCTTGGGGCAGTTCCTTTCTGGTCCATGTTAGCAGCAGAAGCTGACTGCGCTGTGGAAACCCAGGTGGTGAGGGGCTGCCTGCAACCCTGCTCCTCAGTGGGGACTGTTCAGGCTGCTGTGGACAAGCACCAGGGGAGGAGGAGCCTTTTCTGTCTCTCAGGTTGGGAGAACCTGGAACACAGTACATGCAGGCACACACAGGCACACGTGCACTTCATACACACTGCATACAACTGTACACACACACATCCTGGCTTTTCTAGAACATGGAAATCTTGCTTTGGGCCATGTGCTTTATTGGTGTTTTTCTTCAATCCAGAAAGAAGCTGTTATTGTGTGATATAAGGCAGTATCAGGTTCCCTGCCTTAAAGTATCGACAAACCACTCAATCATTCTAACTTTGTCCTTTTAGGTCCTTCATTAATTCAACAAGTTCACGTCCAAGCTCTTTTGTTTGAGACTAGAAGGTTCCTTTACTTTTAAGTGTCTCTTTTTAAATTCAGGGCTAGGTCTATGACCACTGGAGTGGGCCAATGAGTAGAACTTCAAGAATGGCTTGAAGAAAATGGACAGAAAGTGGTGGATTGCTTGGGGATGGCACATGAGGTAGGAAGAAGCAGACATCACAAGTTGCATTAAGTGAGAGGGTCTACAAGTAAATGGACTTGGCGCCAAAAGTCAACTGACTAAATACACACATGCAAACGTGTGGGGACAGCTGAGTCACTTCCTTCTCTACCCTTCCCAGGTCCAGCAGGAGACTTACCATGTTGTCAACCAACAGAGGGTGCAAAAAGACAAGGGCCCTGCCCTCACCACCTTCACCTGGCAATGCCTGGGTGCTTTACCTAGGCCTCCTCCCCTTACCTCTTAGTCTGTTCTCAAAATAACCACCCCAGGTCCTTTACTAAGGACGCCACTGTGGAAGAGTACAGTCTCTGCTCTGCCCAGTAATTCTGTGTAACGGTGTGTGAGTCACTTGCTTTTCTAGGCCTCAGTTTCTTCATCTATAAAAGGAGTTAAAGTAAATGAAATGAGTTCCTGTGCAGCTTGGAGACCCCTTTAGGTACCATCAAAAAGGCAGATAATTCAGAGGGACTGGGGCCAGATTTATGGTCAGTTCTGGAGCTCAGTTTCAATCAGAATTCCAAAGTTTTTTGTCCAGTCCCAGTCTGGCCAAAGTCTGGCTCCCCTCCCCCCACCTTGGTTCTAAGGCAAAGGTTGACAAACTTTTCCATAAAGACTAATGGTAAATATTTCAGCCTTCGAAGGCCATATGGTCTCTCACAACTATTCAAAGGTGTTGTTGGAGTAAAAGTCTCCATGACCGTCTATAAATTGCCCATAGTTATGGCTGTGTCCAATAAAACATGGTTTACAAGAACAGGTGTAGGGTCATGTTTGACCTGATGCTGATCCCTGCTTTTCCTAGGCCTCTAGCCCTCCAGCCCTATCTGATATAGTGCTGACAGCTTCTCTGACTCTGTCTCTTTCCTGGGGCCAGTGAGCCTCTGGCTGTCTTGAAAGAACCAGGAAGGAACTGTTAAGTGTTGAAGAAGTCTAAGTCACTTGAGCCTGTGACCAACAGTGGAAGAAACCAGGACTGAAGTCAGAAAATTCAGGCTCATTCCAGGCTGTGCCCAGACTCTTCCAGTGACCTCTCAAAAAACCCAAATGTCTCTCAACAAATGGTGGCACAATCATATGATGGAATGACAGTAATAAAAAAAAGGCATGAAATACCAATGTATATGGCATGAATCTGAGAAAACATCACACCAAGTCAAAGAACCAGACAGAAAAGACTTGCACACTGTAGATTCCAGATATCTGAACTTCTAGAAAAGGCAAATTCATAGTGACAAAAATCAGACCAGTGGTTAGGGAGAAGGATGTGAGGAGGGGATTGACTATAAAGGGACACTAGGAAACTTTTCGGGGTAACAAAATGCTCTGTGTCATGACTGTGGTGGTTACATGATTGTCTATGTTCATGAAAAGTCACTGAATAGTATACTTGAAATTGGTGAATTTTATTGTAATAATACCTCAATAAAGCTGACCAGAAAAGAAAAAAGGAAATTGAAACGTGAATTCTCTGAGCTTGTTTTCTCAACTAGAAAATGAGAAAATTCTAATTGTGGACTCATTCAAGAACAGTGTTGCTCTAAGTGGGGCCACATGAGTGTCACCTGGGAGCCTGCTGGAAATGCAAACTCCCAGGCCTCACTCTGAACCCAGTGAATCAAAATTTTCCCAGTGGAACTCAGAAGTCTGTTTTAGTACATTCTCCAGTGTGTTTTAGCACTTTCTTCCAACTCTCTGCAGGAATGCACCAGTTTTTAAATTTTCCAGCCCATCATGGACTGACACTTTTGTAAAACTCATACTACTCACAACTTTCCATGGACTCTGACAACACCTGACTCTCTAGGACCTGCTGAATGAGACGAGTTGCCTGATTATACATCTGGATACCACAGCCACATCAAATGGCTGCTGAGCACCGATAAGCATTTCTGTACTTAGCACTGAAAGAAAAGGGAGGGCATGAACCACACTGTGAATGGTGCTGCTCTCAAAACACAAGCTGGTTTGGGTGTTGTATTCCTTTCTTAGGAGAACCATTCCTTTCCCTACCTGCAGTGATCTCCGGATGGGGCCAACCTCAACTGTAAGAGATGGGTATGGAGCCTAGGGCTCTTCAATCTGAATCTTTCCTTGATCTTTTACTGGTGTTTTTCTTTCTCTGAGGTTTTAAACTCTTAGGACCATGTATGCCTGGAGTTGCTGGTGGCTATGGTGTGGTCATGTGGAAAGAACCTGTCAGAGAATGAAGCCCAAACTATAGAAAGTCAAGGAGCAGTGTCCTGGGGCATGTCTGAGGCCTGCATCCAGTCATACCTGAAGCCACAAGATCTTATCCTTGAACTTTTCAGTTATGTATACCAAGAGATTTCCTTTTATCCTTAAGATAATTTGATTTAGGATTCAGTCACTGACAACCAAAAAACGCACCGACTAATAAGTCTTTTGGCTGTAAAGAATATTTGGGAGACTCAAAATGAAAACCCAGGGCTCTGCAAACAGTGAAGTAGTCTACTATCACCACCACAGCCAGCTGCTGCAGTATTCTCAGGAATTTCTCGTCCTCTACCTCGACCACCAAGCAGAATCCTCATGGAGTTTCTAGATGGTGTGTGTCCCCAACATCTCTGAAACATCAAAGCACTCCCCATCCTATCTGTATCTCAGAGGCAGGTGGGACTGCTATGTCTGGATGGGAACTTTTCCAGGGTTAGCAAGTCTCACTCTAACCTGTGAGGGCAATTTTGGCAATGTTTATAGGTATGTTTGGTTTTCACTACTGGAGGGTTATTGTGTAGAGGCCAGCGATGCAACCAGACATCCCACAGTACACAGGACAGTCCTTTATGACACGGAATTAGCTGGCTCCACGTGGCAATAGTGCCACTGATGGCTGAGCAGCTGGGCAAGTCCTTTTATCTGAGCCCAGGTGCCTCACATTGCAAACAGGCAACAGAGTTAGCCTGCTGCTCCCGAGAACAGCAGAACAGGAGCACCTGGCCCGGTCTCAGCACACAGCCAGTCTTACATAGTCATCACTCAAACAGATCATAAATGCTCTACAAGACTTGAGAAATGTTTTTTTCCTTCTCTGAAGATTCAGAAAGATAATGGGATGTGGCCAGCGAAAGGGGCTTGACTCTCATCACTGGAGGAGAAGCTCCACCATCCTTGAGCTGCTGGACTCTGCACACTGGGAGAGCCCACCAGGGCTCTGCCGGCTGCTCTGCCCTTTGTGGAGCCCCCCTCTCTGAAAGAAGCCACATGTGTCCCAATAGCACATGCCTGAGGTTAAAATCTCACAACCCAAGGCAATTCCTTCTAGATTCATAACCCCGGGTAGACTTAGAAACAGGAACGATATTGATAGTGAAGATAAATAAATGCTGTCATTGTTTTCATTCTTTTCGAGTGACATGAAATAGGAACATACTTTCTTAATTAAGAGTCTGTGGTATGTGGATGCTTGGAGGGCAACCAGATCTCCCCCAACAAAAGGCCAGAACACAGGCGGCAAGGACAGCACGGCTCCCCTCAGATAGCCACAAAACCCCAGTGCAGCAAGACTGCCCTGCCCGCCCCGTCGGCTCTCTCCAAGAGCTGGCGTCAATCGCTCCTGAGGGGAGCAAGGAGCAGCCATGGCTGAGGGCGCAGGAGGGGTGACCATGACCGAAACCTGCTTGGGACTGTTTTCATTGTTGCCCCAGGCACTCCTTGAACTTGGGCCAAGGAAAACGCACGTTCCATTTCAGAAATAAGAGCAAGAGCGAAATGTGGCTTCCTGAGGAAATGGAAATGCTAACACCGGAGCCCTTGGAAATGAAACCACATGTTTATGGTAAATGGGCGGGGGTGGGGGGTGTGATCCCTGCCGACATCTCTACCAACTGGAAGCCTATTTCATTTCATTTTATTTAACTTTGTTTCCCCCAAATACCAGGTTACTAGTGGTAGTAGGGGGGTTGTTCCTGATGGAGCCTAAAGCAATGCAGGAAACATGCGAGGAGACGCGATTAAAGGCCTCCTGGCCTCCACTCTGCCATATTCCAAGTCTGAAACAATAAACAGAAAAAGTGATTTCAAATCAGCTTTCTCTCAAAAATTCTTGCCAAAGCTGGAAAAAACAATCGGGCGTTTGCTCTGAGGAAAGAGCCCTCTGACGTTTGAAAGGCAAGATAGCATTGTGGATAAGGGCAGTTCCTCACAGTCCGTCTCTTGGAAGGAACAGGAGAGGAAAAGGGAAACATTTGGTATTTGGTTAGCAACAGCTGAGCGGGTTCCGATTACCTCAAGAAAGATGTTTTTACGTGAATAAAAATGACATATGGCATATCACACAAACATGCCCAAATCAAGCCCCACCTTCCTATGCCTCTTGTCCCTGTCATTCTGGTCTCCAGTTCTACTGAACATCTTATGCTTATCAAATGTTTCTGTAGTATCAAACGTAACAGCCCTGGTCTTACAAGGTTGGTGGCACCTGAACAAGTCACATGTCAAAACCACTGAGGTGTAGGGTGTTTGGCTGCCAGGCAGGGGTGGGAGCAGAAGGAAGATGGTGGTGGTCTGTGGATCTGTGGGTGGAAGGGGAGAGAGGGGCTAGGAATGCTAGTGTGGGGCTCAGTGCAGCAGGCCCTCTGATGAGGACCCAGGTCTCTGGCTTGAACTCCTACAATGCAGACAAAGAGGTACCTAGGAGTCCGAGAAGGGGCAGGAGCCTGAGATGGACAGGGCTTGGGACACACGGTGACTACATGGAGCCCCTGAGATAATGGGGCCCAGAGTCACACAGTGACCTCTCCCTTACCCTTAAGGACAAGAAAAGCAAAGAACTTAGATAGTTACTGACAGTGGAAGTGGATGAAGAATCAGGTGGGCAAATAGAGGGGGAAACAGACAGAGGGTAAAGACAGGGCCAGCAGCCAGGGGGATGTAGGTGCTGGGCTGCATTAGCTGGAAGGGGCTTGGCATACTGAGAAGAGCTGAGGACAGAGTTGGGGCCAGGATTCCAGGCCTGGTTCTCAGTTGCTGTCTTTAAAATGAGAGGACTGAATGAGACGCTTCTCTGCCCAAAGGCACCGCCACCTCTAACTGCAAACCTGGCTTCTGTACTTCTGTGTCAGCACAGAGAGGACAGGACAGCAATGAAGTTACAGCAGAAAAGTCACCTCGTACCTCATAGTGTTGGTCTTTAAAATGCCAGGGTGGAGAGAAAACACTGATGCATGACCTGTGCTTGTTTCTATTTTTGTAGACGCTTACATTTTACAAATGAGAGAAAACAGCTATTCTAAAAACACAGCTGCAAAATCACTGAAGAGCCTGGAAAGCAAAGGACTGTGACTGCCAGGCATCCTCCTTGCACAGAGGGACCAGTAATGTGAGGGTACTTGGGACTCTGTGTTTTACCCTGTGTGGCCCGAGGCAGAACCTCCAGTGATCCAGGACCAGGCCTGGGGTGGGGCAGGCACCTGGTACCTTCTGGGTTGGTGGCCCAGAGCCTCTCTCACCTGTGTTCTGCTTTACAACCATCCTGGGGTCACCATCCACTTAGGAGGACATTCTTCCTAGAGCCCTTTATCCTTCATAAAGAGAACTTTCTGTTCATAGGCGGGCAGTTTTAGAAACTGCAATAGCCAGGCCACACCCAGATGTAGGAAATCAAGTCGGGGTGGCACCAGTGTTTTTCTCCCCAGGCGATTCCGATGCTGCACTCACTATAAGTCTAGTTACCACGGTGTCCCCAGCATCTAGAAGGTGCCAGGTCCGAGCAGGGGTGCAGGTGTATACGTAAAACAAACAAACAGATCAATGTGATAGGGGAAGGACATCCTTCCAAACGTCCGGCCCACTTTCTCTCAACCTGCCCTCCAAGGTCAGTCTGCCAGAAATGAGGGTCTCCCTGATGTCAAAGAGTCACTCCCAACGTGGCTACTGTCCAACAGCAATAAAGGGGCCAACATGGCTCCCTGGGCTTCAGGCACCAGGCCAGAGGCAAGGCTGGGCGAAGTCTCAGGCTGTACTTGGAGCTGTAACATGGAGAGCCCAGAACCTCCAGGGCTGAAGCAGCCTAAAGCCAGGCCCTACCTGCCTGCAGCTCTTAGAAAAGCACACGAGGGTAAGGGTCTGGACTTTGCCTCCAGCTCCAACTTTTGATCCTCTATAACCTTGGGCCCCCAATCCTGTCTGGCCCTGCTTGTACAAAATGATGACATTCCCCTTGTACAAAATAAGGCTGATGAACCAGACAAGCAAAAATGTCCCTGGCTCCTATCTGGATAGTTCCATTGGAAGGCTGTGAGTCGCTAGAGACGAGACATCAGAGGACATGGAGCCTTTCTCCAGCATCAGAGTCCCCAGTAGGATTTACCACCTCTGGGGTCCTCCAGCCCACCCAGTTGCCTTTCTCCATCATTCACATGCAAACATGACCTTAAAGGCAGTATTTCCCAAAGGCCTGGGGTGCCAAGGTGTGCTGGCTTTCAGCCCATGACAGGCAGTGTGCTGTCTCACCTGAGGGTAGTTACAGCCCTCTCAATGCCTTAGTCTCTCTGAAGCAGCTCAGGTTTACCTTTACATGACAATGCCCTTCCCCTTACTGCTAGCTGTCCTACCCTGCCATGGGTGAGCCGGATGTTGGGGCTCTTAAAGTCTCAAGGCTGGGCCTACCTTGCCTTGCAGGGCTGAGGCCTGGCTTCACCTGGAGCTATGAGCTAATAAAGCACAAGCCACAGGAAGGCGGGGCCAGGAAGTGGTGGAGCAAGCCCCAGGCCAAAGCAAATAGCAGCCTCTGCGCAGACCTGGCTGTCCTGCTCAGCCTTGATGGGCGGCCCCTCTTCTTCCTGGGCCCCTGGCCAGGGTCGAGTGAGGCTCACAGCTGTGCTGACCAAAAGCAGCTTGAGAAATGAACTCCTGGGAAGATGGAGACAGTGATTGTCTCCTGACGTCCTGATGTCTCAGGGTCCAGTGTCCTCCAGCCACCCCTAGTCCTCTTAGTGTGATTCTTACCCAGGGCTCAGTCAGGCCTGATTTGTGCACTCAGGGAAAGTACTTGGCCTCAGAACGTCCCAGCTCTTCTCTACACCTCAGTGTAGAGGCTATTTGTACTTTGAAACCAAGCCTGTCTTTCTGTGACAGTGTCCCTTGGCCCTCATTTTTGGGATGTAAAGACAAGTGTTTGGAGGCTATTATTCAGTACTTGGGGAATCTCTGTCAGATAAACCTCCAGTTCCCCCAGCTAGCCACAGCGCCACACCCAGACTCTGTTTCCCCAAGGAGCAGAGCGCTGTGGATTTGGCCTGCTAGAATCTGACCCTCGTGATTAAATGTCAAACAACGTCAAGTCCTTCCCTTTTTTCTTAGCCTGGCCTTAGTCTCATGAGGGGCTGGGTTTTCTAATGAGGGAAAGGGCATGCATTCAAAGGCACACAGAATGCACCCAGCACCCAATTCCAGACTAGAAGCGGGTGGCAGGGGTGGGTGGGGTGAGTGATGGTGCTTCAGCAGGATGTAGCACAGGGAAAACGGGTTTGCAATCAGGCCCAGCTCAGCAGAGTTACAGCTCAGTGGTGTTGGGACTTTAGTAATAGATTTTTATATTTTATAGTTTGGCAGAGCTGGCAGTCTTCAGAAAGAGATGAGTTTGACCTTCCCATTTTGGCACTTGGATGCATAATAACAATGACTGAAACAAGAGCAGCTGATACACTGGGGTACTGTGTGCCAGACACCAAGCTAGGCACATCACGTGCTTGTCCATGCAACCCTCACTATTGCCTCTGCAACAGGTGCTGTTCTCAGCCTGTATTTTAGGTGCTTAGAAATGAGGGCCTGAGAAGCCCAAGCTCATGGAGCAAGTAGGAAGTAGCACTGGGGTTTGAACTCAGCTCCTGCTGACAGCAGAACAACTAACTTGCCTCTTTTAGCTTCTCTGGATCCTCAGCAGCAGCAGCCAAGGACTTGGGAGACTGAGAGGTGGGTGACAGCACACCAATGGCACCATGTGGCAACCTCCACAGGGCAGAGGAGGTGCTCCTTGTAGCCTTGATATCCCGATGGTCCAAGCATCATTCCATTTCTTCAGGTACCGGCTGCTCTGCCCTCTGAGCCAAGGGGCTCTAGCCTCTTGGAGATGAGGTCTGGGAAAGCACAGCCGCCCACATGCACCAGCTGGGCCAGCCAGGAGAATGATTCAGAATACTCCCTCTGTAACCCTTCTCCAAAAAGGTAGACCTGAGGGCACTACCCGACTCCAGTTCTGTGGCCCGTACCACACACATGTCATGTGACTTATGTGCTGTCTCACGCCTTTGGCTGCTGTCCTAACAGTTAATTTTGCTTCCTCAGCTGAGTTGTAAATTCTCTCTACCATCAACCTCAGTGTCTGCCCTATAGAGGCTGAGACAGTCTAGACACTTATGAGGTCACCAATAAATATACGATTGATTAAAGCAGGAGCAGCCATGAGAAAAGTTATTCACCAGGACCCTGTTTACACTTCTTTTGTCCAAACAAATTTGTTGCTCCTTTATGGGAGAGTCTCAAAGTCCCTGGTGTCCAGAAGTAAATGCTTGGCTTTAATGGGGTGTTGGAATTGCATTTCATAGCACATTCCTCTGCTGGGACCTACATGGAGGCAAGTCCTTAAGCCAACAGGACAGGAGTCCAAACAGGGCTAGAGCAGGCAGGATCAGGCTGTCTTGTTCTCCGCACATCCCAGTATCCAATATAAAGCCAGGCCCAGAGTCAAAGAGCAAATGAATGAACAGATTAATGAGTAGTGCATAGGTGGCTAGCTGATGGCTATGTTCTAACATATGTGTTTCCAAATTTCTCCCTGCACCGGGCCAGACATGATCTGCCCCATAGGAAACGGAGCCCCTGTGATGTGAACAAGGAATGGCTGAGGATGAGTCCTTTAATAAAATTCAAAGACTCTCACTCAAGGGTCCCACCCAGGCCTGGCACACAGACCCTTACTGAGACCTTTCCAAACTCCCTCCTGGGACCTGGCATCTTATACTGCATGAGGCAGAGCTGCCTCTGTCAGCCTGAGGCCTGTGATCGATGCCACACAGGTGTCTCATATAAATCTCCAAGGGCCTTCTCTGTGTGGAGCCAAGTAGACGCTTTTAATCATCAAGAGGGGAAAAAAGCAAAATGCCTCATGCATTTTCATTTTTATCTAAGTAAAAGAGCACAATCAATTTGTCAGCGTGCAGTACCACTTCGTGCCAAATACCACTTATTTTGAACTAAAGCTTTCTCAGCTACACAAATACAGAATAGATGTATGAAGAACCCAAAACACATGCTTCTCTTTGCTGCTTGCTTTCTTTTTTTAAAGAATTCCACATATCATAACTGTCTAGACCCTGCAAACTCCGTCACAGCCTGGAGTTCAGCTCACTGTTAATATTTCTTCTCTTCCCTCTGACTGCCGGGCTTGAAACAGACGTTTTCACAGACATTTAACTGATACAAAAAGTCAATAGGTATCCCCAGTTACTCTGCACAAGACAAATAACTGGGAAACAGAAAAAACAAATGATTGGGACGATCGAAGAACACAATTATGGAGAAACCCCTATGTCTAACTGGTCTAAAAATGTAACTCATAATGGCTGTTTGTTTTAAGTTATTCCCTGCCAAGAACAATGTTGAGATGATTGAAAAATTCCAAGCTGGAGCCTCCAGTGCTTACTTATTTTTCCTTCTGAGCACCTGGTGGCATGGAGAGAAGCTTTGCTCAGACACTGCAATAACAGGCACAGGCAAACTCTAAGCTTCTCATGTTCAGCTTGCCTCCCCCAAAGCCCTCCAAGGACGTCTCAATGGGGCCGGATCCTGAAAGGTCAGGCTGTGACTGTGTCTTGTACTAGATGAGTCAGGACCAGCTAAAGTAGGCAGCTGGTGCTCAGTGGAGAGAAGCAGAAATCCTTCTTTG